>ML248873.1:25363-55909 GCA_005239495.1 Nicotiana undulata
TTTGGGGTGGGGGTGGGGGGTGGGAGGGGCTTTTATTTTCAGATTTTGGTAGTTTTTGTTGGTATAAATGCAAAATTTCTTGGATTTTTTGAGAATTTTTTGGAAAATAGTTGTGGAAAATAGAAAAATATAGGGAGGGGGTAATCTCTTTTTCTCTTTCATGTATTTTTTTTCCCTATAAATTGGTCTTTATTCAAGTACTTTTCTCAGTAGTTGTAAGTAAATATATGACCAGTTGAATTAATTCTTGAAAAGTTGAAAGCTAAAGTGGCGTATGGATTCGACTGGGATTGATTCTACATCGGTTGGACGGATCTCCTTTCCATAGATTCGATTGGGATTGATTCTCACGATCGAGCCCTTATCAAAAGCGTACCAACCGACACCTGTTAAAGTCTTCGGCTTGCACTACGTTTCTTTTCATTTGCTCTAACTATAAAAGAAAAGAATAGGCGCAACACTTTATTCCCTTTTACCACTCTTTGTTTACTTCTGGCCTGAGCTTGTAAAACTTTTGGACTCTTTAAAATGATCAGTACCATGCCACAACAAAGACAATCTCTTGTATAATTTGATGATTGTTAGAATCCATATTTATTTGTAATTAGTTTAATCTCTCTTGACTTCAAAAGATACTAATAAAATGAAGCACTAAACTAATACAACAATCTCTTGTACAAAGTGCATATGCCACTTTAGCCTTTCAACCTTTCAAGAAAAGGAGCATGCAAGTTCAATTTCATCTCTCTCTTTTTTAAACCATTTTGTAGCCAATAATCACTGGTCCGACTAATTCAGATTTGTGCCGCCTGTAAGGGATAAGCACTCCCTACCTGAAAATTTTTCCTTGAATATACTTGATTTTGTATTTATTTATTGTTTTGGTTTTTTGTATATATTCTTAATGAATGTCAAGGATTTCTACGTTTGTGCTTTAAAATCATTTGCATTTGATGCTAATTTTGGCATCATATGGTCTTCATGTTGTTCTCTTTTGATTGTGCTGCATTTTTCTTCATCATTTCTCTCTGATTTGGGTTCTTCTTTTCCCCATAATAGCATGTAAAGACCAACAATGACTATTACTGCTCCTATTATGCTGAAAAAAATGTGAAGAAAAAAAGTGGATATTTAGCACAAGAAAATATTATTTAATATAATATATATATATATATATATATATATATATATATATATATATATATATATATATATATAAAATCAATTGTTACAAAGAGTCATGTCCCTGAACTATTAAAAAAGGTTCAAGTATACCCCTAAACAATTATAAGGTCCAAACATATCCTACGTGCCGTGACCAATTTTTTCAGGGTAGATAATCGTTAGTGGGAGGGATATATTTGAGATAAAACATAACGATGAGGGCTCCTATAGGCTGAAAGGTAAATGGAGGTTATATGAAAGACAAATCGCAATCGGTTGTCATCAGCTCGTGCTGTGAGGTATTGGGTTAAGTCTCATAACGAGCGCAACCCGTTGAGGCATGTAACTGAACTGTTAAAAAAGGTTCAAGTATACCCCTAAACAATTATAAGGTCCAAATATACCCTACGTGCCGTGACCAATTTTTTCAGGATAGAAAATCGTTAGTGGGAGGGATATATTTGAGATGAAAGATAACGATGAGGGCTCCTATAGGCTGAAAGGTAAATGGAGGTTATATGTAAGACAAATCGCAATCGGTTGTCATCAGCTCGTGCTGTGAGGTATTGGGTTAAGTCCCATAACGAGCGCAACCCGTTGAGGCATGTAACTGAACTGTTAAAAAAGGTTCAAGTATACCCCTAAACAATTATAAGGTCCAAATATACCCTACGTGCCGTGACCAATTTTTTCAGGGTAGAAAATCGTTAGTGGGAGGGCTATATTTGAGATGAAAAATAACAATGGGGGCTCCTATAGGCGGAAAGGTAAATGGAGGTTATATATAAGACAAACCGTAAACGGTTGTCATCAACTCGTGTTGTAAGGTGTTGGGTTAAGTCCCATAACGAGTGCAACCCGTTGAGGCATGTCCCTGAACTATTAAAATATGTTCAAGTATATCCCTAAACAATTATAAGGTCCAAATATACCCTACGTGTCGTGAGCAATTTTTTCAGGGTAGAAAATCGTTAGTGAGAGGGATATATTTGAGATGAAAGATAACGATGGGGGCTCCTATAGGCTGAAAGGTAAATGGAGGTTATATATAATACAAATCGCAAACATTTGTCATCAGCTCGTGCTATAAGGTGTTGGGTTAAGTCCCATAACAAGCGCAACCCGTTAAGGTCTATTCTCCTCGCACTCACAAAAGGAAAAGAAAAAACAAAGAAAGAGTTGTTTTACCTGCCCATATATAGCTTTTCCCCAAAGACAAAGTATGCAAGAATTGCCACTAATATAGTTGATAGTGGATTGAACATAGTTACAAAAACAGGTCCCTTTTGCTCAGTGCACCAAAGTTGAATAAAGATCACTAAACCAGAGATCACTATACCCTGTTTTAAATTAAAAACAACACATATATGGGTTCAGATTCGCAATTCTACCATATATATGGGTTCAAATTCGCAATTAATTTAACTAGGACCCGTTTGGCCATAGATTTTACCAAAATAAATTTGGATTTTATTTGGCAAACACATGTTTGGCCATAAATTTTGCATACATTTAGGCCAAATCCCAAATTCCAAAACCAGCTCTTTGGACCAAAATATCACTATTACATTGTATAAAAATTGCCCCAAACTTTTATATTTTATAAAAGAGTCCACCATTTATTATTTTGTAACAATGTTGTTTCGTCGTCGCGGTCATCTGATAGTGTATCATGTAGATCATTATAAAAATGATAATTTTGTACCAAATTTATTTATGTTCAGGACTATGATTTGCGAGATAATATAATGAATGTTATTAATAATGATAATGTTGGGTATTTGTGATAGTTTTTAGAACTTGTTGGTATAAGTCATGTTTCATATTTTTTCCAAAACAAATTTGGGAAATATGTTTTGAAACTTGATGTCCAAATACATTTTCGTCTTTAAATCAAACTTCATCCAAATCAGATTTTTCAAAATAAATTTAAAAATTTATGACCAAACGCTAGCTTAGATAGATAATTGAACTCTTCTTACCCCATATATTGTTGACCAAAAATCAATGTTGAAACCAATGGTCCAAGCAACTCTTTTATGTTGTACAATGACAGTGTAAAAAGCTGATTGTGCTGCTCCAACAAAACTCATCCATGTAGTTAGTGACAATTGTGCTGGATATCTTTTTAGTGTGTAAGCCTGTAAAATAAGTTTATGTGTATAAATCTACTAAAATTACAAACAAATAGTATATCAGAACTCGTACTTATAAAAATACAATAGATTTAATGATAAGAATCTTAAATATTTGACCCGTAAAACTTAAATTTTGTATCCACCTCCGCTAACAGCCTAACGCCAGAGACGGATTCAGAATTTAAACTTTATGGGTTCAGATTCGCAATTATACCACATCTCATCTAATTTAATGGGTTTAAAATTTATCATTTGTACATATATAATAATTTTTTGGACAAAAATACAGGGTATGAGCGAAAACTATGAGTTCAGTTGAACCAGGGGCGGAGCTAGAGTATGGAGAGCGGATTCGGTTGAACCCAATTACTTTGATTAGAACCCTGTATTTTTCTTAAAAAATTCATTGAATATGTATAAATTATTAATTTAGAACTCAGTAACTTAAGGCGATTAAAACTTCAAACTCATAAGCTTGAAATCCTGATTCCGCCTCTGAGTTGAACCCATAGCTTCTACGCTAGATAAGCCTCTGCCTAACTTCTCGCTGAGTGAACCTTTAACTCCGAGCATAAATCAAGAAAAATAGAAAAAAAAACATAATGAAGATCCAAGCGTCTCTGTGCTGTTAAACACATGCAAAATGGGGTGTCGGGAAGCCCCTATACAGTAGCGGAGCCAGGAGTTCATATAAGGGGATTCAAAATATACTAGTATGTCGTAGTCGAGTTTTAAACTGTGAACTAAAACAACTTTTGAACCCCCTTAACCTTTTACACTAAATTTTTTTCAAGGAGATTCAACAGTTTATATGCAATCGAAAAGTTTGCACAGTATTATTTTTCGACGAATAGGATTAAAACCCCTTTACCTGCATGATGTACCATATGGACCATGTAATGCAGCTAGCAACAGTCAAAATGGAGCCTTTCAACCAATTTTCATGCACAACATTGCCACCTCTTTGAATATAGATGAGAGGTTGCCATAGGTTTTTCAGACAAGCTCCTTTGTACAATGCCATTGTCATTACACCAGCCAATGAAACCAATGTTCCTAAGATTTTTGCTATTCCTCTAGGATCTCCAACATTAACAACTTCCAACCTAGTACAATTAAAAAAAAAATTAGAGTTTAAGTTCTATGCAATGTCGGTATAAAAGATGTTTACACGACCAGGTCATTGATTTGGTAATAGTAGGTAACATCGATTAGTAAACTAAGTGATCATTTGGACATAAAATTTGATGGAAGATTTTTCCAACAAAAAAGAAAAATCACTTTTTTTCGAAATCAGCATTTGTTCATAAAATTCCAATTTTCACTTGAAGACGCATTTTGAAAATTTTCGAAAATTTGAAAAACAGAAAAAAGTTGTTTTTCAAAATTCACTCAAATCACTCACAAAACTTCAAAAACAACTCAAACTGAAATTTATGTCCAAACACAACTCTAAATTTCAAATATCATTTTTCACTTAGAAAAAAAAATTCACCATTTTTTCGAATTTTACAATTCTTATGTCCAAACGCCTACTAAATTAAATGTGAAGTGACATGTTATAGCATGTCAATTCGCCTTGATGGTGTAAAGTTTTTTACACTGTCAGCGGTGGCTACATAGTTTGAAGTGGTGTCAACTAACACCCATTCGCCGAAAAAATACACCATTTAACTAAGTAAAAAAATTTATGTATATATACTATATATTTTATCCTCTTGACTTCTTCGTGCATTTACTTCAAAAAAATATAATACGTCTTAGTGAAAATTCTGATTCCGCTACTAACTGCCGGTATATAAAACTTAAATCCTTTTAATTGATGAGTTTGAGTTCAGCACACTAAGTTTAAGTAAATACAACATAGTTAGATTTTAGTTTCATAATAATCTGTTAATTTCTGTATTATTTTCTTAATTAATTACCTGAGTATTACTGCTAATACAAAGGTGAGTGCAGCAATAGTGTTGACCATAGAAGATACAAAAGTTGGAGAAGTGAAATTCAAGCTCACAAAGTACATATTCAACGTCAAACTCACTCTGAAATAAAAAACAAACTGTTAGTAATTTTTTTTCCTCAAAAATATATTTTAAAAGGAAGATATAATTGATGTTCAACTGAGCTTTACCCCATAAGAGAAAGTATAAAGATTTCCAATAGCAAAGCCAAAGTTAACTTTGGTCTTGTTTGTCTGCATAAAACAAACAGAACCCTTTAGATAGTACTCTTCGTAGTTTGATTATGCACGAAATTTAAGAAAGAAATGAAGATTTTTGAACGTCGTAGTCTTAAATATGACATAATGTTTGTGTCGCTATAAGACTTTTTAAACTTACATAATACTATTGGACATGCCATATTATTCGTGTGACTATAAAAGTTTCTCATTAAGAATAAAGTAAAGAGAAAAAGGGCAGCCCGGTGGACTAAACTTCCGCTATGCGCGGGCCCGGAGAAGGATCGGACCGCAAGGGTCTAAGAATAAAGTAAAGAGTTTGAGTTAAATTATTTTCAAACTAAAAAGTGTGTCATCCTTTTAACTGACTAATAAGAAAATAGTGTCACATAAAATGGAACAGAGGGAGCTAACAGCTTCAAACATTTCATAGCAGTTTCCCCTCCATAAAAAGGGTTAACTATTATCTACATATTTTACACTATTAGGTCACTTGAAAGATAATTATATGTAACTATTCGATAATAAGTGAAACTGGTTATTGAAAAAATAAAGCTAACAACCTACTATAACTGTTGAATTATACTAAAAGTTGTCTCTGTGTGACTTATAGATCACGTGTTCGAGCCATGAAAGCAGTCACTAATGCTTGCATTAGGGTAAGCTGTCTATATCACACCCTTTAGGGTACGGCTCTTTTTCAGACCCTATGTAAACACGGGATACTTTGTGCACCGAGTTACGTTATTTTACTGCATGTAATTGGATTAGAGAAAAGTGAAATATACATACCTTTCGAGAAAATAGGCAAATGGTAACATAACTAAACCACCAACAATATGCCGATAAGTAATGTAGACATGAGGATTCATCCCATGATTGAAGGAAGCTTCAGTTATGAAATACAGAAAAGTATAGCAAATCTGAGCTAAAACCATAAGAAAATGAGGCTTGAACTTGTTGAAAATGCCCATAATAGTCATCTCCTTTTCTTTGACAAAACACTAATACAATAAGATCCAGAATTTAATTACCAGAAAATGTAGAGAATATTAGAAGAATGGGGTTCGATTCCAGTTTCTTATAGGATCTTGTTCTCCACCATATTCTTATAGGAAGTGAGAGCAAAAATTTCGATAATAACACTGCTATAATATTCTTTGTAAGCAGATACACGAATTGGCTTGAGTCGTGTTTGGCACTGTCCTAAGAAACTATTTCAGCAATGTGAAATGTTTCCCCGGGATTAAACAACCTCATCTATATTTATTTAAAGAATACAGAAATCAGTAAAATTAAATAATACCAGCAAGTGTTGAAATAAACACATGTTATAAAGAAAAAGGAACACACAAAAGGCTAGCGTAATTGAAAATGAGAAGGCTTGTAGTCACGAGAGAACAAAATATTTGTTGGTGTCTATTTGGATGGTATAGGAAGTGAGTATTTATAGTTATAAAAATTGTGTAAGAAAATAATAAGTGTTCGTCTACTTGACAAAAACTTTCCATGCAAAGAGACAAGTATTATGTCTCGGCTGCCACTTGATACTTGGCTCGTCCCACTTACTCAAAAACTAAGAGAAAAGATGCCATATGCTGGATGTTGGAATAGACCAAAGACACTTGTGGAATTTCTTACATGCACAATAGCCACTTAAAAATAAATAGGATGTTTTTAAAATAAAAGGATATTTGACTATTTAAATTTTTGAAAATACTCCCACAATTCATATTATAATCTGAAAATTCTCAAATATTAGGGTAAGATATGTTTCTTTGTCTTTCTTTTGTAAAGAAAAAGCAAAAACTTTGAGAAAAGATTTAAAGAATGGAGAAAATAAAATATTCTAGTGATGGATTATTCTTGAATATTTAATAAGAAAAGGCATAAAAAGTCATTCAACAAACATTCCCCCACCTGAAAAAAACAAAAGGGAGTGCAAGATTATTGCATTATAGATTATATGTGTAGTCCACTAAAGAATTTGGAATAAAACATTTTTGAAAGAATAAAAAAAAAGTCGTGCATGTAGGAGATTGTGTCGTAAATGATACTATATGAGTAGTATATTCATTCCGCCGACGAGGGTCGTGGTGCAGTGGTAAGTACTCTTTTATTTTTAACTAGAGATTTCGGGTTCGAGTCCCTGGATATGAAGCCGCCTTATATGTGCAACCACTGGAGTAGCTACAACTAGGGCGGAGCTAGCTTTTCAGTTATGTTCGACTGAACCCAATAGTTTAAATCTAAATTCTTTATTTGTCTCAAAATTTATTGAATTTATATATATTATTAATTTAGAACTGAGTAACTTAAAGGGACTAGAATCTTAAACGCATAAGCTTCAAATCTTGACTATGTCTCTGGCTACAATATTAGCTACATATTCGAATGAAATCAGTAGCTTTTAATTAGACATTATATCTATATTAAAAAAATTATATTCAAAATTTAATTATTACTAATCCAATAACTAAAACAAGTTATAGATTTGATGATAATTCTAAACTAATAACTTCAAATCCTGGCTCCACCTCCGTGCCGAGGAACCATTTGCATAAACCACTTTTGTCTTTGAAGATTTAAAAGAGGTGTATTTGTGAAGTTATTCTCGGCATATTTTCAGGCTCCCCTCTTTTAATTTTGATCTGTCTTTTTATGTCTTACATACAATGGATTGCTCCATCAAACAAAAATTGATTTGATTATGAAACCACATAAAATTCTTTTGCACTTTAAATGCGTGTATAACTTAAATCCTGAATTATTGTATGAAATGTTCTTTTACTCTATTCGTGTCGCGTGCACAAAGAAATATTTTTGTTGTTTTTATTCCCCCGTCAATTGTACGTGCAAATTGATTGGGGAATAAAAATTTCAAGAGGTTGGAGGTTTGGAGACAGATTCTCGAATCTAAGGATTTCAAGTTGATCAGAACTAAGACAGAGTACTTGGAGTGTAAGTTCAGCGGCGAGTCAAGGGACGTAGGCATGGACGTCAGCTTGGATCACAGGTTTTCCTCAAGAGAGGTAGTTTCAAGTATTTTGGGTCGGTAATACAAGGGGACGGAGAGATCGACGAGGACGTTACTCACTGTATAGGGGTGGGGTGGATGAAATGGAGGCTAGCGTCTGGAGTCTTGTGTGACAAGTAAGTGCCACCAATACTCAAAGGTAAGTTTTATAAAGCGATGGTTAGACCGACCATGTTGTATGGGGCAGAGTGTTGGCCAGTTAAGAACTCTCATATCCGGAAGATGAAGGTAGCAGAGATGAAAATGTTGAGGTGGATGTGAGATCACATTAGGATGAATAAGATTAGGAATGAAGATATTCGGAAGAAGGTGGGCGTGGCCCCTGTGGATGACAAGATGTGGGAGCGAGGCTCAGATAGTTCGCGGACGTGCGGAGGAGAAACCTTGATGCTCCGGCGAGGAGGTGTGAGCGGTTGGTTTTGGTGGGTACGAGAAGAGGTAGAGGACGGCCTAACAAGTATTGTGGGAGGTGATCACGCAGAACATGGCACAATGCAAATTTTCAAGGATATGGCCCTTGATAGGAAGATCCGGAGGTCGAGCATTGGGGTTGTAGGTTAGGAGGTAGTCAATAAGTTTCTTCCTCTTCATACCGGGAGTGAAGCGAGCTTGATAAGGTTGATCTTAGATAGAATGTGGTTAATGTAGAGTCCACGCTATCCTTACTATTTTTCATAGCTCCGGGTCTTATTTGTTGGTTATTGTTATTATGTCATCTATTTTATGGTTTTTATGATGCCGTTACTATCTCTATGGTTTCTGTTGACAATATTGATGAATTGTCTCTTCTTGTTTTATTTCCGTCTTCCTGAGCCGAGGATCTATCGGAAACAGTTTCACTGCCCTATCGAGGTAGGGGTAAGATATGCGTACACACAACCCCAGAGGCGGATTCAGGATTTAAACTTTATGGGTTCAACTTTTAAAAAATTTAGCATTGAACCCATTATATTTTTAAAGTTATGTGTTCATATATACTATTTTTGCAATTTTAATGAATTTTTACATATAAATTTTTACTCCGCACCGAAAGTTATGGATTCAGTTGAATCCGCGGAGTATATGCTACATCCGTCCCTACACAACCCCATATCCCACTTTGTGGGATTTTACTGAATGTTTATTATTGTTAATTGTTTGTGCAAATTAGTTTGATCGTTTCCCAATTTAGAAAGAGGCATTAAAATTAAGCTGTCAATATCGCAATCGTCCTTAGTTCCACGACTTATTTTGTGGTGCAAATTCCATCATTGGCTCATTTTGTTATTTCTTTTGTTGCCAAGAAAGGTCAGAAATAGAATTTTCGTCACCATTCTGCGTTGAGTGAAAATGTCATTTTGAAAATAATTTTTCATGAAAATTTTAGCAACAAAGTTTTCATTGTTACCCGTAGAAAGAATTGTAATGCGTTATGAATTTTTTAAATTAGCAAAGATATACTCGGGTGAAATTCAAAAATAGCTAGATTTATAAGTGGTAATTGAAAAATAGTCACAGTTTTAAAAGTAATCGAAATTTAGTCATTTCATATAAAAATAAATTTGAACGAAAACACTCTTCAAAATCCGGAAAATATTCCAGCATAATATACTGGAGTTCGAATTATTTACATGCGAACTTGCAGCATAATATACTGGTCCAGCATAATATGCTGGAAGTCATACACAGGTTCACCAGTCTCCATTATTTATGCTGAAATTTTCCGTGTTGCAGCAAAACAATGGCTATTTTTCAATGACTTTGCAAATGTTGGCTATTTTTTAGTTATCAGTCCGAAAATTGGCTAGCCCGTACTATTTTTGCGAAATATTCCATCATGCATTAAAGATCACTTTTGGTTCGCAATCGAAACTATTTATGCCCAATAACCGGATTAGTGTATAAAATTTTATATATTTTTGTATATAACATAAAGGAATATATATATAAATACAAAAATATATATTTTATAATTTATTATTTTAATTGCGACAATATAATATTGACAAAGAGAGTTGGCAACTAACTAAACAAACTTTAATTTATAGCAGCAAACAACTACCTATACAACATGCAATTGTAGCCTTTTGATTGCCAATTTACCACGTAAGATGCAACGTTATATGGATGACCAATATTATAGTTTGATTAATAAACTAATCCAACTACGTAACCATGTCACAAAGATTTATTCAACACGTAATTAACAATCATGTTCCAAAGATGAGCATATATACGTCTAACATTAAGGGCCGTTTGGTATGAGGTATAAGAAAGTATAAGGGTGGTATAAAAATTTAATATCATCTTAATATCCTGTTTGGTTAGTAAACTAGGTATAAGTTATTCTGGTGTTAATTTTAACACTGGGATAACTTAGACCTTATAAAAGGTGGGATAATTAGCACTGGTATAACTTATGTCTTCTTCTTAGAAATTATGCTACTGTCATTCTTAATACAACATACCAAACAATGAATAAACAACAATCCTAGCGTAACTAATCCCATCATAATTTATCCCAAGATAACTTATACCGGTATAAATCATATTTCAACCGAACGACCCCTAAATTTATATGAAGGCGAACGTAATGGAATACATAGTTTAACGTTGACCTAGAGCAGCAAACCCATAGCTCGTTGACTTACTGGGCTCATATTTTATATATTTAATGAATTCTTTATACTATAAATATAGAAAATTTTACCTTCTATAGCAAAGGTATGCACCTTATATATTATAATTCAATATAATTTTAGAATATTATTTTCTATAGCTACCTTTTATATTTTATAGCAAAATAAGTACTTATGGTATATACTACCATTGAGGCGTGAAATAATACATGAAATCTACTTATGTTTTTCTTCTCTCTTAGACAGTTGTACATACCTATTTTTAAGATGATTGTCATTACTGTATTCACGAATACATCAGCGCGAACACATGTGAATACATGCGCGTACAACTGGAATGTCCTGATTTTAGGCGCTTTTTGTTGCTTTATTTATGAATACAGTAGCGGGAATACATGTGAATACATGCACGTACAACTGGACTGCCCTGATTGTAGGTGCTTTTTAATGTTGTATTCATGAATACATGGCGCGAATATATGTGAATATTGACGTACAACTGGATTACCCTGATTTTTAGGCATTTTTTGCTGTTGCACTCATGAATGCAGCAGCACGAATACACTACTGTAACAACTGAGCTATAGGAAGTAATTATGTATATGATAACTATATGAAGTTAATAGCCACTAAATAATAATAATTTCTGAAAATTCCTCGTAAATATAAGGTCTAAGCAAAAACTACTTGATTCCTCTGAACTTGTATCTACTTCTCTAGCTCCGCATCTGACCTTAGAGATATGTCGAACACGGGCAACATTTTACACACCCAACCTTGGATCCATGGACATTACGAAAGCACATATTCTATACACATTTCGTTTAGAATAACTATAACTGCAATATGATTAACAAAAACTGAAAATTCTATATCTGTGCGCTAAAAAAAGTATATGCTTATGTTGTCAACATCAGGAAATATAATAAATGCCGATTATTTAAATTAATTTAAAACCATTAGTGGCCAACCAATATTTTCGTAATTTTTCAATTTTAGCCCGCACCAGAAACTATTTATATTTGGTAGCAGAAAAAATATATAAAATTTATATAATTTATGTATATAACATACATAATGCATATATTTACGAAAAATATATAATTTTTAACTATTATTCTAAAAGCGGCTATACAATATCATTTTCCCAATTTTTTCCCTTTATATTGGTTTAAGGAGAACAAAAGGAAGATAATGAAGGTCACTCTTATTTTGATCTTCACTATTTTTGTTGGATTTACTCGTCTCTTTCATTATCATAAGATAAGATTTCTCCACTGTCTTTTACTCCTTGAGCCCGTACATCACGGGAACATGTCTTCAACAAAGTCAAAGCAATAAAAATAGCACGCATTAACTAGCGCTTGCAAAGTCATTAAAATATTTTATTATAACACAGAAAGTTCTAATATAATATACTGAAGATCGGTGCGCACATGTATATGAACTTCAGCATATTATGCTAGAACTCGAACACGCGAAAAGTTTCAAAATAATATACTGAAAATTAGAGCACTTATGCATGAACTTCCAACATATGATACTGGACCGGTATATTAAACTGGAACTCCAATATATTACTTTGAACAGTTTGTGTTTTTCGTTAAAATTTATCTTTACATGAAAAGTGACAAAATTTCAATTACTTTAGAAACTCTTGCTTAATGTCAATAGTCAAAATGTAAGCATTTTCAACTAAACGTCCACTATTTTTTTGGACTATTGATGTCTAAATCCTTTTCTGGAAGAGGGAAAACAAGAAAACATAAACAAAAAAACAAGAATACATAAGGAAAATTAGGGTCCAAAATACAACGCTTACAAGAAACTCTTCAGGGGGCTATGGCGTGCTGTGAATTAATCACAAGAAATTAAACCTATCTCATCCTTTTTAAACTGTTTTCGTCTTAGGAGCCTTCTTCTTTGTGGATCGCCTGGGCATAGAGTTCTTCATGCCGATAAAGAAGAGCAGTGCGCCAATGAATGCCAAGCTCTGTCCAAAGATGGAGCAAAACAAACAACTCAATATAACCTTGCACAAGTTCGCTCCAGAAAAAGAAATTTGGTAGTGAATGCAACAACAACAATAACAACCCGGTGGAATCTAGAGGTGTTCGTTGGTCGGTACGGTACGGTATTACCAATACCGTACCTAATTCAATTCGGTATGGTTCAGTTTTTTTCTCCTTTCCGTTTCAGTTTATTCAGTTCGGCAACTTCGGTTTACTTGGTTTGAATACTAACCAGTGCATAGATTCATATATTCTAATATTCTTAATTAAAGTACTCAAAATACAAAACTGAAAATGTTTGTTGACAAAAAATTTGTCCAAAACCAGCAAATATCAACTCACATATAGAAAAGTGTAGATAAAAGAATAAATTTGATCATTAGAAATGTTTTGTTACTTGTCTAGAATTAATTGGAAAGTAAAATTTTAGATTTTTTATATTTATGTTATAATTGATAATATGTGTTTTGAGTAATATAATATTTATTTCGGAACGGTATGGGTATTTCGGTATTTTATTTTAAAATATCAAATACCATACCTAATACTAATTTTTTTTAAAACATAAACCAAATATTATATCAAATACCAAATTTTTCGATTTCGGTACGGTAATTCGGTATTTTCCAAATTATGCACAGCCCTAATAGAATCCCATGAGTGGGATCCGGGGAGGGTAGCGTAGACCTTACCCCTACTCCTAAGTAGGGAGGTTGCTTCCACAGACCCTCGGCTAAAGAAGATGAAAAGAGACTGTGGCGCAGTAATTGACAATGAATGCAAGAAATAATAAAAGATTTAAACAGACATCCGTTGGCTTACCTGAGTAAACTTGACAAAAAGTTGAGCAAACTCTTTCTTGTCAACATCATAGTTGTAGAAGTCGTATAAGATGGGAGTAGCAATGGCTTGATGCAAAATCTTCATTGACGAAAACCAAGATCAAGATTCAGCCAGCCGGATGAAACGAGCAAGTTCGAAAAATTCACTTGTTTTTAATAAAAGCAACTTCGACGAATAATTTGAAGAAATAGAAAGATACACACCAGCATGTAAGCTCCGAGAGAGCTACCAAAGACAAAAAGAAGGCTTCCGAGACCCTTCATAACTAACGCCCCCAGCACGAGATGTTTCATCTGTGAATGACATATCTTAAGTTAGACAGAACAACAACAAGAACAACCCAGTATAATCCCACAAGTGAGGTCTGGGGAGAATAGTGTGTACGCAGACCTTACTCCTACCCTAGGGTAAAGAAGTTGTTTCCAATAGACCCTCGATATACTTCCCTCCAAGAACTCCCCACCTTGCTCTTGGAGTGACTCGAACTCACAACCTCTTGGTTGGAAGTGGATGATGCTTACCATCAGAGTAATCCACCTTGTCTTTAAGTTAGACAGAACAAAGGAGACAATTGTTACAACCAAATTCAATTAAGCAAAGCCGAATCGTTACCTCTACATGTGGTACTTGAAATCCGGTGTGTGTCGTCACATGCTTTGAGAAAACATTGAACTTCGGACTTAAATCCTTTGCTGCAGACCCACCATCAACCCCAAATTCGCTGAATCTATAAACAGCTATTGTATGTGAGGACATGTATGCAATGAAGAATTACAGAATTCACAATGTTCATTGTGGCTAAACAGGTTTTACAATATTTTCCGACACCTTAAAAAAAGTATGGAAAAAGAAAAAGCAGGCAAACACAGGCAAATTTGGGGTACATATGTCAGCGGGTAGATACTAGACAACAACAACAACAACAACAACAACCCAGTAAAATCCCACTAATGGGGACTGGGGAGGGTAGCGTGTATGCAGACCGCACCCCTACCCCGAAGGAGTAGAGAGGCTGTTTCCGAAAGACCCTCGGCTCAAGAAAACAAAACGACAAAAGGAGACAATATTAGTATCACCACAGAAATCATAGGAAAAATAGACACAACATGAACCCAGAAGAAAGACGCAAAGCAAAAGTATTGCTTGATAAACAATACTAGATACAACTCCAATATTGCTCGATAAACAAGCCTACAGCTTTGCTCGATGGAAAATTATCCAAATCTATCAATTTATATCTTTTTCAGCAAATTCCTGGTGAATGAGCAGCATAATTGAACCTGGTTATCATCATAAGTATGAATTTATCTCTATAGCGTTTGTTTGACTAATTTTTCCTCCTAGACGAGGATACTACATTAAGTATAGGAACACAATACTTGCTGGCTAATATAACTGTGTGGCATTGCAGTGTTAAGTTCCGCGTCTTGGTACTTATTCCCCCCAAACTAACAGCTTCTATTACATGAACATGTCCCAGGAATATAAAAGATAAACCAGAAAGTTTGTGTTGAGTTTATAACAAGATCTGAAACTGACTTTTGTATGTTTCGCGTGAAAAGACTTCACACATAGCAGTTCAGCTCAAGATCTGTATTACAACATAACACAAGCAACAAACGAGGATGGACTGTTAACTACAACAAAACCAGTTTGTTCCCACTAGATGGAATCTGGGGGAATAGTCAGTACGACCTTACCCTACCTAAAAGGTAGACAGGTTGTTTTCCAATAGACCCTCGGCTCAAGAAGCGTAATAAGAGGATGGACCGTAAACTCCGAGAAGAAAAATGTTACTACCCCCAATGTCATTCTAAATGTCGTATTAGCAAAATAAAATTGATCCAAAATAAGTGTCGCTTTAGAAAACCACGAAGACGTTAATTTTTTTCCCTTAACCTACCCTTTCTCCAATAAATGATTTTCAAACATGTCTTATTACTCATTTAAGGAGATATAATAAAGGTAATTTAGTCAAAGTAATGATTAATGCTATTAAATGATTTATCAGTAATTGGAAAATGTATTAAGAAAATCATTTTATAGCATTAATCATAATGAATATTTAACTAAATTACCCTTATCAATAAAGGTGGAGGTAGAAAAGAATATAATGCCTTCTGTTCTTGTAAAATGACTAATATTTTGGAGCAATTTTTAGTACAAATATCAGGCACCTTTTACATCTCTTACGAACAATAGATAGCAAATTTTGATCGGTGTTTAATTACTAGTCAATGTTTCTTTTTTTAAGGTAAAACTTTTCGAGGTAATTTTCCACTGGCTATGCAAATCTTAAGACAAATTCACTCCCAAGCAATAGCTTTTGCAGCTCTAGCAAACTAATAGAAATGTTGAAAAATGTGGTCTTTTTGGACAAGTGTGACATAAATGTGTGTAAAAAAAAGAGTAACCATTTTATATATAGCGCTCTTTTATATAGAGCGCTATACATTAACGGTGTTTTGGCCGATAAAGTATAACGCTCTTTAAAAGAGGGCTATTTAGGTATATCGCCAATATAAACCGTGTTATATGGGATTGATTGGACAGTTAAGCATAGTGCGGTATGTAACTGCGCTATACATATATAGCGCAGTTATATACCGCGATGTACCTGTTTAAATAAACGGTCCCTTCTTCTTCCCCACATTCGAACCAGTGTGGACCCATATTTTTCTCCAAAAAAAAATCCAAGTGGACCCCCACCCGTCACACAAAAAGATAAGATTATAGGTCTCACATCCTAGCAAAGCCTTCTATTGTTGTGGTTTCATCGTTTCGGCTCAAATTTTCAACTCATCGACTTTCCGAAAAACATAAATTGAAGTATTCCGATTTAGTTTATGTCGAAACTCGTATAATAATGCATATTAGTTATTTTGAATGTGTTTTCCTGTTGTTTTGTGTTTTTTTTTAGATTAAACTAGTATGTTATTTTTATCCGGACTAAGATATTAGTGTTCTAAAAAAATATATAAAAATTGAGAAATCATTATTTTTTGTTAATAAAAATGTTAATAAATTTCTTTTACTGTTCTATATGTATTTACGTGAATGTTATGTGATTAAAATGTATTTGTTATTTTTATATAGTTTAGATTATTTATTTGCTTAAAGACTAGTGCTCTTTTAGCATGGTAAAATATAGAGCCTTTTAGCGTAGTAAAATGTAGAACCTTTTAGCGTAGTAAAATGTAGAGTCTCTGAATTTGTTATATAGTGCATGCGGGATACGGTCAAAACAACTAATATGCATTATTATACAAGTTTCGACATAAACTAAATCGGAATAACTCGATTTATGTCTTTCGGAAAATCGATGAGTTGAAAATTTGAGCCCAAAACGATGAAACCACAACAATAGAAGGCTTTGCTAAAATGTGGGACTTACAATCTTATCTTTTGTGTGTGACATGTGGGGTCCACTTGGTTTTTTTGGGGGAGAAAAATAGGGGAGGGGGGCTGTAAAAAAAATTTTAAAATGGGGGAAAGTCCACACTGGTTCGAATGTGGGGAAGAAGGATCGTTTATTTAAACAGGTATAGTGTGGTATGTAACTGCACTATATATGTATAGTGCAGTCATATACCGCGTTATGCTTAACTGTCCAATCAACCTCGTGGTTTATATTGGCGATATACCTATATAGCGTTCTCTTAAAGAGCGCTATACTTTGACGGCCAAAGCACCATTAATGTATAGCGCTCTTCGCTATATATAAAATGGTCACTCTTTTTTTTACACACATTTATATCACACTTATCCAAAAAGACCACATCTAGGGTCTCAACTGATACCGCACACAGCGAAGTATCATAAAAATAGCCTTCCGTATAAGGAATATAGAAGTAGTATTCAATTATATATATTGACAATGCCGATATGTTTTATAGTTAGTGTAATTTAACTTGTGATATTAGGGTGCTAAACATTTTTACCAAGTTAAAAGTCAACGCCCGGCAAAGAAGTTTACCTAAGATTACATGATGGTACTTAACTTTCTAATTAAAGTAAATAATAAGTATTAGCTAGAATAATTACATACTAAACACTTAGCTAATCAAAACCAAATGATCAAATTCTAATATTTACAATGTAATTACCTAATAAATGATTAGATTGTGCAAATATTTTTTACATCGTTAGTGCATAAAATTTAAATTCTATGCACTGACGGTGTAAAAAATATTTATACAATCAAGTCACTTATTAGATAATTATAAGTAATCTCTTGATAATTACAAGAAAACTTAAGATTCTACGTCCAAATTCATAGTCAAATTAGAGAAGTTTAATTCTCAAAATCTGAATTGTATCAAACAATTTGGGATAGAAGGAGAAATTAGTAATCCGATAAAAATGGTAGCTCATATGTTATCACATTTCATATACACTCATAATGTAAAAAATCTTTATGCCATCAGTCTATATAACTTAAATACCTAAAACTTCAGTTTCAATTCTAGTCAACTAGTTCATCTAAATCCCACTAGATCCAGCTCCTCATAAACTAATTCTAACTCAGGACAAAACCCTAGCTAACTAAAATACAATTAGTTTGTTACCATGTGATCAGGAGGTCACGGGTTCAAGCCGTGAAAACAGACTTTTGCAGAAATGCAGGATAAGGCTGCATACGATAGACCCTTGTGGTCCGACCCTTTCCCGGACCCCGCACATAGCAGGAGCCTAGTGCATCGGGCTGCCTTTTTTTTAGTTATGTAACAAACTAAAGAAATAACAATAAATAACTCAATGCAAGTTAACAATAATACTTCACTTCGAATTCTAGTATACTAGTTCATCTAAATTGCACTAGATCCAACTAGAGGTGTATCCAAGTTGAAGTATATTGGTTCACGTGAACTCATACTCCTCTCGGTGAACCATGTATAACAATGTTAAATTTCTTCAAAATTACTTAAATATACGTGTATGAACCAGTGCTCAAAGACTCTTATGGTGCAATTATTATTAGGTGCATCTCCACAAGTGAAATTGGCGGTTCAAATATCACTCTGAACAGTCTTGTTTTCTGCACAGAGTATAAATATATATATATATATATGTGTGTGTGTGAAAGTTACTAAAATTTTAAAAAAATATATAATTTTGAACCTATAATTCAGAAATAGAGTGACTTCGTGGTAAAAGACTAAAGTTAAATCCGTCAAATATAAATTCTGGATCCACCTCTTTACGACAGTGCACACATCCTCTTAAAATAATGGATTCGACTATGGATCCAACTCATCTTATACTAGTTCCAACCAAGGAGAACCACATAGCAAATTAAAACATAACGATAAATAACTCAATGCAAGTTAATAATACCAGATAAAGTTGTATAAATACTGAAACTACATTAAAAAAAAAATTAAAAGAAAAATTTAAAAATAAAAAAAAAAAAAAAAAAAAAAAGAAAAAAAAAAAGAAGATTCAAAAAAAAAAAAAAAAAAAAAAGTGAAAAACAGAGCAGATCTGAAC
Organism: Nicotiana undulata; assembly: GCA_005239495.1. Lineage (NCBI taxonomy): Eukaryota > Viridiplantae > Streptophyta > Magnoliopsida > Solanales > Solanaceae > Nicotiana > Nicotiana undulata. The sequence continues at coordinate 44,845 of ML248873.1, forward strand.
TAAGCTAATGATGAAGTTTCTTACTCTTGATAAGCGGAGAGAACGAAGATTGATACAAAGAGAAGCCTCCCTGTGAATGATAAGAACGCCATTACTGTACTGACTGCTTTCTCTCTCTAAAAAACAAAGACTTTTACAGATTCAAACAGGAGAGAGAAACCAATGGACTTTCTACGGCATTAGCAGTTTGATTTATTTATTTATAGGTGAAATAACAGTACAGTTCATAAAAAGACATAAAATTAATGTCTTTTCTATTTTTTTTTAAAATTTGGTTGGAATTTCCCTCCAACCGCGCTATAAGTATTTGATATTTTCAGATTCCAAACGCGCGCGAGTAGGATAATAGTATGTACGCGCTGAAGGGACGATTAATCGAAGGGGACACGTTTTACGACCAATAGCATTTGGTCAAGTGATGTATAATTCAGTGACGTGGCAAATGGTAAGAGCGAGTGTTATGCAACTGCACTTGCAAGATGAGCCTCTAGTATATACACGGGCTAGCCAGTATTCGGATTGGTAATTGAAAAATAGTCCGTTTTTGTAAAATCATTGAAAAGTAGTTACTATTTTATTACAATACGGAAAGTTCTATCATAATATACTAGAGATTGGAACACATGTGCATGAACTTCCAGCATATTATGTTAGACCAGTATATTATACTGTATCCCAGTATATTATGCTGGAATATTTTTCAAATTTTTAATAGTATTTTTATTCAGATTTATCTTTACATCAAAAGTGGCTAAATTTCGATTGGTTATTTTCAATTATAACTTTGGCTATTTCTAAATTACTCCCTTATTTTTTTATTAGAAAACTTTTACCAAAAAAAAAAGTATTATGCTCTGACGTGCCAATAGCTTTCATGGTTATTTCAAATTGGGACATCTCCGTGGGTTTCTTTCCATTCCATTGGTTTCCTAGTCAAACAATTAGGGCTCGTTTGATATGAGGTACGAGGAATTATTAATTTCGGGATCAAATTTTACCTCTGCCATAACCCAAACCTCTATGATTCACATTTTATTTAGAGTTATTTGGTACGCAGATTAAATTATTTTGGGATTATATTTTCAGTACTAATATATATCACATGAGAGATGTGATAAAATAATGGAAGAATGACACATTTACTCACAAAAATAAAATTATTTATCCTTGTCTACCTATTTATTTTTTTACCCATCAAACTAATTACATTTCCTACCCATAGTAGTTTTTGTGTGGAAATTTCTCTTTTTTCTCTAATTCTTTTTTTATTTCTATGTTTCTTTTCTTTTTCTTTTTCTTTTTCTTTTTCTTTCTTTTCTTCTTTTTTTTCTCGTTTTCTTCTTATTTTTTTATTTTTTCCTTTTCTAATTTCATTTAACTTCTTTTTTTATATTCTTTTTCTCTTCATAATCCAATTTCATTTATTATTTTTATTATTTTTTATTATTCTTTTTTATACAATAAGAAAATATAACTGATATAGTAAATATTAATTCACCTTTTTTTAATATAACTAGTATAATATACCTTTATTTTATTTTTTTCTCATTTTGAAATTCAATTATTAAACTGAAGTAATATCAGTTGTCACTTGATCTAATTCACTGAATATCACACTGACTACTGCTGAGCATCATAAATTACATAATCAGATTCTAAAAATCAACACATGATTGTCATGCAAAATTTGATCTCTTTCCCTACAAATATCAGTACACACTCTACCATTAGCAGTAATACAACCAGTTATAAAGCAAGAAAATATAATATACAACAACCAAATCTCCATATATACTAGTTAGAATAAAAATGATAATAAAATATTAAAAAAATACAATAAAAGTATAAGTTGCAAAAAAGACTTCTAGTACCATGTGATACCAATATGGTATACATGTATACCAACAGAGCATATGATTTCTCTAGAATATTGCTATAACTATCTGCGACTATAATATTGTACCAAAACATTAAAGGACGCAATAAAAGTATGAGAAACTTATATGCTCGTATTGCAAGCTAAATATTCGCAAAACAACTTGCTCATTATGTATACTAATAGGGGTATATAGTTGTATGGGGTCGTTCCAACAATTGTCTATAACTATAAAAACTATTACATAATATACTTAATTTATGTCCATCGGCACACAAGAATTTCAGCACTGCAAATCATGTTCATATAAATAATTTCATAATAGAATTCACTTAAAATACAGCTAAAACAACCAAAATAATGTTTAAACTACCATATGATACCAATATGGCATATAACTATACCAACATGGTATACAGTTTTACTGGTTAATTCTCCACAACTATATGGCTTAACGCACATGCATAAAGAGAAAAATAAAAAAAATAGTGTACCACTTATTAATATAATAAAGTATTTCAAGATATTGTACTATATATTTTACTATTATTAAGAGAAAATCAAATATTGTACCAATTAAATGCAGCTAATACAACCAAAAAAAGATTCAACTAGCATATGATACCAATATAGTATATAGCTATACTAATAGGGTATATATTTGGAATGAATTGCATACCAAAATGGTATATTTGTATACTATTTGGATATATAATACAAATTCGTCTTCTTCTCTGGTTCAACTATATTTCAACCTAAATTTCTAAAATCTACTACAAAATCTCTACCAAACTAACTAAAACTTCAGCTACAAACTCCAATCAACTTTCCAAACAAACACATGCACGATCGGATCAAAACAATTAAAAACTCAAACAGACCAAATTATGAGTTTCAAGCTTCAAGGTCCTTCAATGGTGTATTTAAATTTTTGTACAATAAATCTCCAAAAAACAGCATCAAAGGTACAATCTACACATCAAAGAACAACAACTAACGAATTTCAATAGTAAAACACTATAAAAAATCAGATCTGGCATTTTGAACTCATTCATATGGAGTTTCAATTTTTTTCTTTCCAAATTTGAAATTACATTCATTTCAAGATACCCGTGACATTGCATAGTAAGAAAAATAGATAGCAAATATAAAGGCATGCCAGGTTTGCTGCATTATAAAGTTAAAGGAAAGAGAGGAAACATATATTGGCCAGCCATGAGTTCCTATTTTAAGGCTCCAACAACCGTTTATGTGTCCTACCAGTGGAAAGAGTGCGAGAATAGATATATTCTTTCGTTATTCATTAATGAGAATGATATGTAATTTATATTAGTAATTTTTTAATAGAATAAATGAATAAACGGGTAAATAGTTTGGGCCTTATGGGTAGAAGTAGTAAATAGTTTGTGTCTGGACATTAAAGGGTAAATAGTTTAGAATTAATGGGTATAAAGTGAGATTTTCTCTAAATAATCTCACATTTGATGGGATAAAGTGGATAACCTGGATTAAGTTTAAGATTTTATGTATACCTTGTTTGATTGGCAGTATAAATTTATACCTTCAACCAAACAAAATATGAATTTTATCCTACATATTCTCCCACCTTATACCTCATACCCAACGACTCTTGGAATTTTCGTTCACATCATCTTTTTATCTTACAATATGAGTCTTTAAGTTAAAGTAATGTGCCCTCAAGCACTAAAAACTGGGAAATTTAGGGATCGTTTGGTAAGCGGACTAAGTTATTCCGGATAATTAAATCAGGATTATAATCCCTCGACTATTCTATTCCACCTGGGAGGATCCCAAATTTGATAGAATAAGGTGGGATATTCAGTATTAAGTTTGGGATTAAATTTATCCCATGTTTGGTTGATCCCAGGATATTATACCATTAACCAAATATGGTATAAATTTAATGTCTTATCTAATTCACCTTATCACGTGCACCAAACGAACCCTTAATGCGCAATTAAGTAAACTATATTGTTAGCTTAAACGTTAAGATACACAATTAAGAAAAAAAAGAGAAGAAAGTGGGAGAGGACATGCATGTTTGCTTCACAATGAAGAAGATTAGAACGTGCCATAATTTTCTATTGGCAAATCTAACTGTACCTTAGCCATTGGCCAGCTTCAATTTAAAAAGACATTCTATTAGATCGTGCCATAGATGTGTTGAAGATGTTTTTCGTTATAATAAAATTGAAAGATCTCTTCTTTTTAAATGACGGTGGTATTTTGATAAGTTTACACGCTAAATTAATTATTTCATGGGATAGTTGCTCCTTACATTAGTGAAGTACTAGTAATTCTATAATCAATTATTTCATGGGATAGTTGCTAGCTTACATTAGCAAAGTTATAGTAATTTAATCTAACAAAATTCAGATAAATAAGAAAAAATTATTTGGTATATTATTTTTTTTGTTGTGATTTGAACTTGAGAACTCATCATTTTTCTCACACTTAGTGACCGCCAACCTCGTCATTTTCCTCCCATTGTACACAGTCATATTTAGGGGTGTACAAACGAAACTGACAAACCGCACCAACCCGTTAATCCAAGTCAAACTGGAAAAAAAATCAACTATAATTTGGTTTGATTTGGTTTGGTGTTGAAAAACAAAACCCAACCATAATTGTTTTGGTTTGGTTTTAACTAAAAAAAAGTCAAATAGAAACCAAACCAACATGACATATATGCATAGAAGTTTTAAATATATTTAAAGCATAAAAATATTTATTATAGCGTAGTTTATAAATATTTCTTAAGATATTTCATAATTTTATCTTGTAGCGCATTATCTCAAGTTTGAACTTATAATTTTTGGATGCTCCAATAAGTTTTATAGTGTAATGACCTGGCCGATCGTTTCGAGAGTTATAAACCTGTTCCCCATATTCTGCTTCTTTTGTGCTCCACAGCTGTTATATGTCTTAGCAGTTGGTTGGTTCAGGTCCAGAGTGATTTCGGAGTGAATTGAGACACTTAGTCTCTTAATTGAAAGTTTAAGTTGAAAAAGTTGACCGGATATCGACTTATGTGTAAATGACATCAGATTTGAATTTTGATGGTTCTGTTAGATCTGTTAGGTAATTTTGGACTTAGGAAGGCGCCCGTAATGTGATTTGGAGGTCCGTAGTAGAATTAGGCTTGAATTGGCGAAAGTTGGAGTTTGGGCAAATTTGACCGGCAGTGAAAATTTTGATATCGGGATCGGATTCGATTTTCAGGAGTTGGAGTGTATTCGTGATTCCATTTAAGACTTGTGTTTCGGCGTCGTTTGTGAAATTTGGAAGTCTAGAAGTTCTTTAAGCTTGAATCCGTGTGTAATTCGTGTTTTTTATGTTGTTTGAGGTGATTTGAGGATTCAACTAAATTCGTATTGTGATTTAGGACTCGTTGATATGTTTGGTTGAGGTTCCGGGGGCCTCGGGTGGATTTCGAGAGGTTAACGGACTTGGTTTGGAATTTGTGAAACATATGAAGTGTTGCTGCTACTGGTGTAATCGCACATGCGGAGTGAGCACCGTAGTGAGAGCCCGCAGAAGCGGGAATGAATCGCAGAAGCGGACAAGGAACGGTTGAGCAGAGGTTGCAGGTGCGAAGATTATCCCGCACCTGCGACGGTCGCAGAAGAGGCCAGGAGGGCGCAAATGCGAATTTCATTCGCAGGTGCGATGGTTTTTCCGCACCTTCGGTATGCGCAGATGTGGTCCTGGGATCGTAGAAGCGGAGGCAGGTGGATAAGTAACTTCCGCATAAGCGGGAATTTTACAACAGAAGCGGCTCCGCAGGTGCGGATAGATGGCCGCGGGTGCGAAAAGTCTGGGCAGAAGGTTAAAAGAACAAGGTTTCGCGATTTTAGTCTCATTTCAACATTTTGGACTCGGACTTAAGCGATTTTGGAGAGAATTTTTGAGGAGATTATTGAGGTAAGCTTCATGTACACGTTTTTCATCATAAATCTTATTTTCCCACTAATTCTTTCCACCTAGACTGTGTAGTTTTGAAGTGAAATTTGGGGGTTTCAGGTTAGGGATATGGAGAATGAATTTTGGGAATTTGGATGACCCGTTGATGTCGTATTTTGGTAAATTTAGTATGGTTACACTCGTGAGTGAATGGGCTTTCGGGTTTTGTTCTCTGGTCTATGTTATTTTAATACTACAACCTTCCAAACAAAAATAGCAACTTAACATAATTTAAATTCAGTACAACTAATGAAAATACATGACACGAAAAACATAAAGATGAAATACTACACTCAACACATACATGTATTTATATAGTCACTATCGCCCACTATTCTCTACTTTAACCACTTAATTGTCTCTTCCAACCTATTTTTTTCTTCTTCTGTCTCTTTTAGTTTCTCCTGCACTGCCGCAATTTGTCATAGCATTTTAAAGATCTGGAGTTCGTATCCACCTGCCATATTCCAAACATACTGTAAACATGATTTGTAGTATTCCTGGTTAATTGGTTCATCACACCATACTTCAAAGCTACATTGATTTTTGTCCCACAAATGGGGATTATAACACAACATTATTAGTTAACATTTTACATAAAAAATATTAACAAATATTATTTTCAAAACAATAACTTACAAGTTGTTGCATATCCAGCGTCTGTACCCAACATTACTATTTGACCAACATGACTTCAAAATCGCACGTCTTCAACAATAGCACCTTGGTAGTCATTGCGTCGAGACATTTGTTAATGCAAGAAAAATGAAAAATTTATGGAAAGTTTTGCTATTTATTTTGGGTAAGCGCAGATAATAACTAAAATGTACTAGTTATTTATAGGAAAGACAACACACATAACATCGTATTTCACCGTGTTATGCTTCGCGTGTTAAATTCTTTCGGGTACAATGCAGCTTTTCCAGAAGATAGCTTTTGCAGGCGAGCAGCTTTTTAGGTCGACAAGACAACACACATAACTAGTATTTCACCGCGCTATGCTTCGCGTGTTAAAGATTCTTTCGGGTATAATACAACTTTTTCAGAAGATAGTTTTTGCAGGCGAGCAACTTTTTCAGGTCGACAAGACGACACACATAACGTGGTATTTTCCACTGATTCCCCCCACCTAGATTGTGTAGTTTTGAGGTAAATTTTTGGGGTTTAAGGCTAGGGATATGGAGAATGAATTATGAGGATTTGGATGAGTTGATGTCGTATTTTGATAAATTTGGTATGGTTAGACTCGTGAGTGAATGGGCTTTCGGGTTTTGTTCTTTGGTTCTATGTTATTTTAATACTACAACCTTCCAAACAAAAGTAGCATCTTAACATAATTTAAATTCAGTACAACTAATAAAAATACACGACACAAAAAATATAAAGATAAAATACTACACTCAACACATACATGTGTTTATTTAGTCATTATTGCCCATTATTCTCTGCTTCAACCGCTTAAATGTCTCTTCCAACCTATTTTTTTATTCTTCCGCCTCTTTTAGTTTCACCTGCACTGCCACAATTTGTCGTAACATTTTAATGATCTGGTGTTCGTATCCACCCGTCATATTCCAAACATACTGCAAACATGATTTGTAGTATTCCTGGTTAATGTGTTCATCATACCATACTTCAAAGCTACATTGATTTATGTCCTACCAATGAGGATTATAACACAACATTATTAGTTAACATTTTACATAAAAAAATATTAACCAACATTATTTTGAAAACAATAACTTACAAGTCGTTGACATATCCAGCGTCTGCGCCCAACATTACTATTTGACCAACATGGCTTCAAAATCGCATGTCTTCCACAATAGTACAGCGATACATCATTGCGTCCAAACACCTGCTAATGCCGAAACGTGGTATTTTCCACTGATTTTCCCCACCTATATTGTGTAGTTTTGAGGTGAAATTTGGGGATTTGAGGCTAGGGATATGAAGAATGAATTTTGGGGATTTGGATGACCTGTTGATGTCGTAATTTGATAAATCTGGTGTGGTTAGGCTCGTGAGTGAATGTGCTTTCGAGTTTTGTTCTCTGGTTCTATGTTATTTTAATACTACAACCTTCCAAACAAAAATAGAAACTTAACATAATTTAAATTCAATACAACTAATGAAAACACATGACATGAAAAACATAAAGATAAAATACTACACTCAACACCTACATGTGTTTATATAGTCGCAATCGCCTATTATTCTCTACTCCAACCACTTAAATGTCTCTTCCAACCTATTTTTTCTTCTTCCGTCTCTTTTAGTTTCTCCTGCACTTCTGCAATTTGTCGTAGCATTTTCAAGATCTAGAGTTCGTATCCACCCGTCATATTCAAAACGGTATCACCGACATCTATTTGGTTTCGTATACGCATTATTTTTTGCACTTGTCGTTGACGTACATACTCCTTGTTACACACCATTTTAAATGGTCCATGCGGTCAATAATGCTCAGCATCCACTGGCTGCAACTTTCCACTATAGGTGTTTAAGTATGCAGCAACACTATATTCTTTATCAATGTAGTTGGTTGCTCCTAAACCTGTATGTTGAAAGCACTTGATGGCATGTGAGCACGACATGTGGTAGATGGACCATTTTCCACAAGAGCATAACCTTCTGCTTCATTTACGGTGTGTGTATTATTTCCCCGGTTTTGATGGATAGTGGTGTGAACTTCAAAATATTTCGCTCGTTGCAATTCTGTAAATATGAATTCCAATGTGCTCGTCGCCTGTATTTCTCAAATCTTTTCATTGGTATTGGCATAAATTCAACACATCTTTCCATCAATGACGATGCACCTCTAGCCCTTTCAACAAACCTCTTTGTCATGTATTTCAATGACATCCGCATCATGGCAGTGATAGACAATCCACTTGCAGACTTAAATAACCCGTTGAACGAATCTGACATATTTGTTGTTAGAATTCCCCATCTTCTGCCACCATCCGCATGCAAGTCCACTTGTCAAGATCATGTCGCATCAACCAACGATAGGCTCCCTCGTCTTCCTGCCTGATAGAATCCATGCGCCTCCTGAATTTACACTCTTAGTGATCTTTTGCAGCCATCCACATTAAATCATGCAAATCCTTGTTGGGATATGCCTTCTGGAAATTGGCCTTCAGGTGCCTCACATAGTAATGCTGGTAGGCATACGGTTCCTGTCATCCACGCAAATTCTGTACATAACTTAAAATACCACCATGTCGATCAGATATTAGACAATTACCTGAACGATGTCTGACAACGTGCTCCTTCAAGTGGTTCAAAAATAGTGTCTATCTCTCTTGGCTTTCATTGGCACAAATAGCAAAAGCTAGTGGAGATATATTTCCATTAGCGTCTACTGCAACGGCGATCAACAACTTAATATCATACTTTCCATAGACATGAGTGCCGTCTATGGATATTACCGGCCGACAATGCAGAAAACCATCAATTGCTGGTTTAAATGTCATAACACATATTTGAATATATGTTCTGGCATTTCCGGACTCCGCTCAAGCTTCCATTCAACAATAGTCCTGGGGTTAATGTGTTGCAATGTGGTACCTGGGTAGATATGCAAAGGACTTATCCCAGTTACCATAAATAATTTCAAACGCATGTTTGCGTCCGAGAAAAGCCTTTCTTTTGGTAATGGTGCACCCATGTTCCTGGTGGACAAATGTTATACACTCTTTGATATTGTACCTTATGGACGCTTCAATGTGTGAAATCAAGACAAGAGAAATCAAGTCAACATTCAGGTTAAAATAACTCCCATTGAATGTGTCCATTTCACAATTGTGGGTGTCAATGTATTTACCCACAACCCACATATTTGTTTTCTTTTTCCTCGCACGCAACATCCAATTACAACCTGTAAACCATCTACAACAGACTGCCATGTATATATTTGGAGATGACTCGCGTACCGTGATCTCACGATACTTTTTTACGCTGTACATTAGCACCGCCCTGGTCAGGTGCGCTTTATCGAAAAAAAGCATGCCCTTTGACAACATCGTTGCTCTAGATTCATCCCACATTGTTGTTCGAATTTCGTCAATATCCCCTGTGAGGGCATCCACATCCGGCATACTTGGCAAATGATCAAGGTAGGGAATCTCCCTTGAATGAAACGACACGTGGGACTCGTACACTCTGGTCTAACGGGGGGTGGAGCATGCTCCCTCGTCAAATCAGGTTCAACATTCTCTTCCTCCTCATCATCACCCTCATCAGGGAAGGTTGTGTCATCTCCAGACTCATCGGCATTGTTGTCATAATCACTATTCTCTTCCTAACTCTGTGCATCTGCCAGATCCCAATTAAATATATTGTCTTCGAGCAATTGAGTAAAGACATGACCCTCAAGTTGCTCGTTTTCTCTGCACAACAAACAAAATAATGAGTTACTCAAATTGATCCATACTTTACATATAGCTATATAACTTCACTTACAAATCGTAATGTGTCGATATCCTATGATGGACATTATCCTGTTGGTGATGACTCTCGGATGGACCACCATGATCCAACACACCAGAATTAGGCATATTCCAACTAGGTGTTGGTTCATAACTTGTAAAATTCATATCTGACTGGTACCCCCTGTGGAATATATGAGTGTTAATACAAATTCAATACAACAAAAATAAACACTGTAACACAAAAGAAAATTGAAGTTTACCACTCTTGTGGATTATGTAAACTATGAGAGAAATTATTTCCTTGCTCCTTATTCGCCCGTGGAGATAAGTTTAGATCAGTCCAAACTCTTTCAGCCGGAACCTATTCGGCTAAATCTGCTCCAAAATAACCATCGGATGACTGAGAGGTATCCCTGCTTTGCGCAACCTCATTATTTGTGAACGTCTTCAACCTTGACGTACATTCCCAACATTTTTATCACAAGAAATTCCCGGTATTCATCTGGAGTCCTCAAAAAATCTCTCAGAGTTACATCATCCTCGAAGTTAAACTCAGCATAACAAGCAACCCCTCGCGGAGTAACATAATATGGATATCTTTTGGTTATTTTAAGGTTCACCGAACGTTTGCTCAAACTCATTTTTTTACATAACAACGATACCAATGTATCGTATTCCATCGTAAGTGGCAACTTAACATGACATTGTGGAGATGAACTATAGGTTACTGAGTTATTCGCCACCACAACATCATCCCCCCCCCCCCCCC
>ML248873.1:55966-72400 GCA_005239495.1 Nicotiana undulata
GATGAACTTTAGGTTACTTAGTTTTTCGCCCCCCCAACATCATCCCCCCCCCCCCCCCAAATATAATGAAACCTTTGCTCTTCGCTCTTCAGACATTATGACAAAATGCAAAACAACTTAACAAAGAAATATTTCAGAAGACTTGAGAAAATTTATGAATGGATTTTTTGAAAATCCTTAATCTCTTTAAATAAGGCAAAAACCAGTCCAGGGGTACAATTATTTGAGGTATAACGCCTTAAATAAGGACGTTATACCTAGTTGAATTACTGTTACGTCAGTTAAGCCTAGAAGAATTATTGGTGGACCCACATCATATGTATATCGCCTTTCAAAAAGGCTTTATTTATGTAGCGCTCTTTTAAAGGGCTTTAGACCTTAACAGGCAAACAACCGTTAAGGTATAGCGCCCTTTAAGAGGGCGTTATATATAAAAAGGTCACCATATTTTTTCCCCACATATTTTGGTTTCGAAATCGGGAGGATAGTGTGTATACAAATCTTACCTCTATCCTGAAAAGGTAGGAAAGTTATTTCCGATAAACCTTCGACTCAGAAATATAAAAAAAAGAAGCATTGGTGAGAATTATTTTGTGCTAAAACATTAAATTTAACTATTCCATATAGAAGGTGAGAAAGCTAATTCGATATCTCAATCCATGAGATATCCTTGTCTATCCTATCCCGATAATCAAACGACTCCTAAAGGCTTTCAGGGTAGGATACTTAGCGTACTTATCAAAGGTTTGATAATCTAATAAACACTTGTTCGTTTTTGATCTCTTTTATTCTAAAGACAAGTTTTATAAACACATAATTTTATGACATGTTCAAAATAATATGTTTCAAAAAAAAAATCTTTTACTTCGTGCTCAATTAAATTACTCACATAAATGGAACTGAGAGAGTAACACGTCATTCTTTCAATTAAATAACTCATATGTTTTCATCTATGACATGTTCAAAATCATAAATGCTCGATTAGTCCGTTTGGATTGGCTTTAAAAAAGTAGCTTTTTAACAGAAATAATTGGCTTGTTTTAAGCAGTTTTAAATTTATTTTCAGTACTTTTTGACTTTATCAAACACTGAATAAAGCTAAAAAGAGCTTAAAAGTCAATCCAAACACCCTCTAGAACAACAATAATATTTTCAGTGTAATATTACAAGTAGAGCACGAGAAAGGTAATGTATGCAAATCTTACATCTACCTTGTATAAGATGGAGAGGTTTCAGATAGAGTCTCGACTCAAGAACATTTTTGAAACAAATTTGAAGTAATACAAGAATAAAATAAGCTATGATGAAAATAATGAATCATCATTGACAGATGAAGAATATACAAAACCTAGACTTAAAAAGCCAAAGCATAGACAACAAGAACATATCTTAAAAAAGAGAATAAACCACCCATGGTTTGTTGATATTACAAAGACCTAAGTTGTGAAGACTCTCTAAAATAATGCCGCGGTATTTCTTCAAAAATACAATGCTTTTGAAGATCCGATATGCATCCGATGACATTTTCGGAGAGTCCGAGCAATATAGACAAAAACTTTACAAAATTCAGGTGGAAAAGTTGGGACTATACAAAAAACTATTAATCCACCCTTGGAACATTAATTTCTTTTTTTTTTCCCACTAATTTTGAATCCAATTATATAAATATATATATATAATTTGGATATTTCATTGGTTAAAATCAATTATCGAAAAAGCATCTTGAGTTCTTCAAGTCTAGCTGAACGTACTTCTTCATCAGTCAAAGCTCCAGCTATCATCCTTTGCTTTCTTGCTTGTACTTGTTGCATTCTTTCTTCTACTGTGTCCTACACCCCCATTTTCCATAAATACAATTAAAATAACAAAATCAACAAAATTGTTAAACACAAAGTTGTAAAAAGATGTTAACCCTTTACTATTGCTTTTATGGAAATAAACCAAAAAATCAATCTTGGAATATTTAATCTTAGTGCACCGGACTGTCTTTTTTTTATTCCTTAAAATGTACAAAAATGACAATATATAACTTAAACTCTTTAATAGTTGTGCGCTCAAACTTTGAGCGCACTTTAACTATTACACTACTTACCTACTACATCTCATGTGCACACGTATAACGGTGGTGGAGCCAGAATTTTCATTAAGAGTTGTCAAAATATAAATAATTAGATACATATAATAAGCTTAGGAATCTTTACCTTAACAATGAACCTTCTAACACGAACTGTATTCTTTTGACCAATACGATGAATTCTCATTATTGCTTGCTCCTCTACTGCAGGATTCCACCATGGATCCTATAATGATAAAAGCAATCGCAGCATAACTTATATCAGTATAACTTATTCCGGCATAAACCGTATTCAAACCAAACGATCCCTAAGAGTAAGAACATCAGCTATCATATGGCAAGAAAATGAAAAGAGAAAAGACCAGCTCGGTACACTAAACTCTTGTTTCGCGCGGGATTCAGGGAAGGGCTGGATCACAAAGGTATATCGTACGCGGCTTTAACCTGTATTTCTACAGGAAGCTATTTCCAAGGACAAGAAACTAAAAAGAGAAAACATTGAAAATATATATAATATTTCTCGTGCCCTCAAAAAGTGCATTTGTACTGAATTCAGTGGCGAAACCAATTTTTTTATTTAGAGTGTTCAAACTTGATAAGTAAACAAGAATCCCCAATAAAGAATGTTCAATATATGTTATAGACCATTAAAATCTAATGTTTTACCAATAAATAAAGCCTAATTTTTCGACGAAGGGTGGCCAATTGACCATCCTTAAGACTATGTACCTTTGCCGCTGACTGGATCTTCAAAAAATTATTCATTTAGGAGGATCGGAAACGAGTGCAGCATCATTTTTGAAGGATCCGAGCAACACATAATATATATACATATATATGTATGAGAGAGAGATTACCATGAGGAAGACATTAGAAGCTGCTGTTAAGTTCAAGCCCACACCTCCAGCTTTTAGTGACATTAACAAAATCTGAACACATTGAAATAAAAAATAAAAAAAAAGGTTAGAAATTTAGAAGAGCTGAGCAAAAACTATACAAGAAAACAGAATAGTGTATTGGTATTGTCACATCCGTGTCAGATACTCCAAACATGCACTAATTTTGGAGGATCCGACACGTATGTGACGGTACTTTCTGGAGAGTTCAAACAACATAGATTAGTATTACTTACTGTTTTCTCATTAGTTTCACTGAACTCTTTCAAGACCTTTTCTCTTTGTTTTTGCACCAATTTTCCATCAAACCTCAAATAACCAAATTTCTTTTTCTTGAGAGGAATCTCCAAAAGATCAAGAAATGTAGTCCATTGACTAAAAACAATACTCTTTTCACCACAACCTGATTTTCTTATACATTCTAAACAATCCAACAGTTTTGTAACCTTAGAAGACTCTTGCCAATTCTTCTCAACATCAATCCTAAACCGATTTTCAGATGGACACGTAAATAACTCATTTTTCCTTAGCATTTGTCTACAAATTGGACAAAGTCCACTTGTTGGAGTTCTCCAACTTGATAGTAGACATTCTCTGCACATTCTATGAGCACATGGTGTTAAAACAGGATCATCTGCTGACTCAAGACATATTGGACATTCTGTATTTTCGCCGTTACGAATTCCCTCAACAACTTCTTCTACATATGCTGGTGTCGGTGCTTTCTGTGTTGTAGAATCAGGATTTGTGTCCAAGAACCTTCTTGCTAGCTTGTCTAAGTCTGCAAATTCTTGTGTATCGCTTCGACTGCACGTTAACAAGCAGTAAATATAGGGAGAAATTCAAAAATAAACAAATTTACAGCATAATATAGCTTGTCATACTAGAATCCAGCACAAGTATACTGGAACTCCAGCATAATATAATGGAGTTCCAGCACAAGTATATTGGAACTCCAGCATAATATAATGGAGTTCAAGTGTTTGAATCTCCAATATATTATGCTGGAACTTTATGCGTGTCGGAGTTCCAACATACTATGCTAGAAATTCATGCACAGGTGCATCGAACTCCAGTATATTATACTGGACCGATCTCTATTGCAGCAAAATAGCGGTCATTTTTCAATGACTTGGAAACGCTGGCTAGCCCATGCTATTTTTACATAAATATAGTGTTATATCCAAGAAGAAACTAACAAGATATGGTGCTCAAGTTTTAACCTCATAACAAGGAAAGGATGATTGCAGCATTGTCTCAATCGAAGTAGTAATTCGAGAATATTAGCATAGTTGTGAAGAACTTTTCCTTGTGCCACAAACTGATCAAATTGTACCTGGTTTATTCACCAAAAAACAAAAGTATAAAGCATACATTCCATTAGCAACAACGATCATTTCACGTTAAAGAATAGCAATTAGATGGTAAAATTTCAAGAAAGCAATTGTATTAACAAAATCTTCATTCTTACTTTAGATCTCTTGAAGAGGGCATCATAGAAGTCACGTTCGGCTTCTGATTGTATACATTGAATGACTTGAATATCAGTTGGAGGGAGAACAAGAATCGGCCTGATTTCAAAAGAACACGTTTAAGTGCCTAGAAATATACTAAGTCTGCATCAATTGAAAGACGACGAGGATAATGAATACCTTCCTTCTTTGTCCTTGGTATCCTTTGTTCTTCTCAACATAAGTGGCCTTAAAATGGCTTTGATCAATTTTAATGCTCTTTGATCACCATTTTCGTAAGGTCGCTGTATTAACTTGTTCCACCTATATTAGGGGCAAACAGGACGACAAAATAGCTCAGTCATGTTACCGAGAACTTTTTAATGTAGATAGAAGAAAGGCCAAGTACTTTGCAATTTAATCAACACACAGTAAGTTACACATTTGGCCGGTCAGCCAAAAATAATTACAACTACTAGCCAAATATACCAAAAATATGTCTGAATATGTATATTATACATTAATATGCATATTGCCGGCTATTATTTTTGGAAGCATCTACAATGTGTAGTTTTCGCTAACAATAAAAAGAAACTATTCATCTATACATACCATGCCCAGTTGCACCATGGCTCAACGTGCAAGAAACATAAAAGGCTGTAAAGGTCCTCCAAATTATTCTGCATCAATTATAGTACTTATTACATCAATACATATCATAAAATATCAGACAATTCTGAGTTAGAAAGCCGGATGAGATAGCAATCACCATTCAGTAATCATGCAACTTTTGTGACATACCTGAAGAGGAGTACCAGTAAGACACCACCTACAATGCGCTGACAAAGTAAAGGCGGCCTGTGCACCGAGAGTCTTCCAAGATTTTATGGTGTGTGCCTCGTCCAGAACAACGCGGTACCAATCAACTTTATGAAATATGCTATTCTCCCTAACCTGAGGGACAACAAAGCTTGCATTAGAATAACAATGATCGCGAGGAAGATGATGTCGAACTAATTATGTATGTTAATACTTGAAAATGACAACCAGTAATCACTACTTACAGCCTTGTAAGTTGCACTCAAGACACCATAAGTTGTTAGGACTACATCTTGTTCTGCTATCACTTTAGGGTCATTACTTCTGTCCCCACCATAATGAACGAAAACTGAAACGCTACCAGGTTTTGAATGTGCTTCAAGTTCATCCTAGTAAAAAAGAAAACAACAGGAGTTCTGTAATTGAGAGCTGCAAAAAATATTTCAAGATTTAGTAACAAGGTACAAGGTGTTTCAGAGAACTAATAGAACGAAACATGGCCATAAAAATAGTATGTAGAACCTTAGGCTTTTTCATTACTTGGTTTATGAGAATTGCATTGGCTTTTTTTCACTTTTGTCTGTCGGCCAAAATTAATTAAGGCGCTTGGCCAAATATAAAAAACCTATAACATTGATTGTGTATATAATATGTATATTATATGTATATTCATAATATGCTAAACACACATTTTCCGGCTATTATTTTTTAGGACGCCAAGAAAAGTAATTATCCCAATTACCTTCCACTGGCCTAGTAATGCCATGGGACAGACAATGAGAGTGCCACCTTTTGCCTTTCTTGAGACTTCTGTATCAGTATCAGTGAGTCTTTTCGTTATATTTTCAGTTTCATCTGCGTCGTCTGAGACAAATTCTTGATCATCAAGGCTACTACCCCTGCCCAGTCTAGCAAGAATTAAAGCAATTGTCATCACTGTTTTTCCGAGCCCCATTGCATCTGCCAATATCTGCAGAGATCAAATTCATTTAGAGAAACAAAAGAATGATAAATGAACTAAAATTAAGAGAAACACACTAAGTGGTAAATTAAGCAATAGAAAGAAAAGCTCACCCCTCCTCGCGCTGATTTTGATGCAGTTGGGAATTTTGTCGTTGCTTCCCCAGAGAAAATGTTAACATAAATTTTCCTCCTGTTGGACAAGTTAGATTAGTGATTTATGTTCAAAAATCTAATGCTTTCACATTCTTATTCAGTGAGAAAAGTGCTTACTCTTCACATATCCGATATGCTGCCCAACACGGATGAAGAGTTTTCGATGTTTCCTCAACATCACTTCCTTTCTCTGATTCTGACATCCAGTAAAGAGCCTCCTTCTGGTAAGGCCTTAGGCAGCACATAAGTGTATTGGGAGCGTCCATTTCCTATACGAAGTAAAAGGTATAAGCTTCGACATTATCTCATTTCAACTTTACTAAAAAGAAGTATGTTGATTGGATTATACCTTCAAGTCATACATGTCTACTGAACCAACAAGTTTGTTAAACGATGCTTCAGAGATATCATGATCATCCTTGTTTTGCTCTGAATACTGCTGGCAGCCATTTCTTCGTTTTGCTAATGGTAATGCTGAAGCAGCCTCGTTCGAATCACACTGTCAGCAATAAGCAGAACATCAGTAATATTCTAATCAGCATATTTTGCACTGGTAATAAAAGAAAAGGGAAAACTACACAGTATTGCCGCTTCAAAAATAATAGCTGGCAAATGTACATTTTTTGTATATCAATGTACAATATACATATAATACATATATTTTGTATGTTTGGCTAGCGGATGTAATTATTTATGGCCGACATGCCAAATGTGTAACTTGCGCTAAAAAAAAACTATCAAGTATCAACAAGCAGTTTGTTATTCTTGCTTCTATATATTGAGAACTGAAATGAGGAAACAATAGTGAGATGACACAATTAAGAATCAACGTACATCTAAATTGAGTTGGCGTTTACGAGAATAAAGTTCATCCGGAGTGAACTCAGCCTGAAAAACATTAGCAGAAAGAGAAGGCAAACATCAGTGAGAAACTAAAAGGAGGTTTGAATGTTTTCAATCCATTGAACAATAAACAATATCTAACATACATTTTGAAATGGTTTGACTTTGAGCAACTTGAACAAAGTAAGTAATGGATATGTTGTAGTATCAATTTGTGAGGGAGAATCCAGCTTCCAAGATGACTTATCGCCGCTAATAAACACTGACTGGTGAATGTAGAAACTGTAAAAAAGAGAGCATGATTTACAATACAATATATACTAATCTTATTAATACAAACTTGTAAAGAACAACAATGTTGTGCGGACTCTCCAAAATGTAGCAGCACCCGTGTCGGATCCTTCAAAAATGCACTATTTTTGGAGGATCCGACACGTATCCGACCACATTTTCAGAGAGTGAGAAACATAAAAGAACAATATGTGTTTTACCTTACATACAACATAAGCTCCTGCATTAGCTGTAGAGTTACAGGCGCAGCAACACATCGGCCATGAACCTTTACCTTTGAAGAACTTACAAGTGGAATGAGGCATTTTGCCCATTCCATTGGTAGACGTCCAATCTGTGCAGTAGTTCAAGATTAGATAAGATCAATATGATTTGTATTAGTGTGATCTCAGCGTCAAAACATCAAGATTTTCACATGAAACAATACATGACAAAATGTAGAAATACCAACCCCATACTAGTTGTGGTAGTTAGTGTTTATGCAACGGGTTTAACCAAACCCAATATTTTTTACACAAAGTATAGACACATATCATTAACTTATCAACAAATGTAAAATCTAAACCCATAATTTCAAAAGAATTTAAGTTATATACACTGTAAGGTATCTTTACACTATCAACTCATGTTTAACTGTTGTAGCAGATAACCAATCTTATTTTCAAGATTACAAATCTCACATTGTAAGGAGGCTTACATATATATCCTTTGGTTGACCTGATAGTGTAAACAGAGGCAAATTTACATACAAAAATTGAGTGCTCGAGCACCCATTAACCTCGGCTCGAAGTATGTAGAGTTACATAGAGAATTAAAGAAAACTGATATAATAAATCAGCAAGCACTCAGGTAGCAACGAGCTTGGTGGGTGCTTTGGTTTATGGTGGGTGCTGGAGTATTCCAAAAACCAAAGGGTGAGGGATCGAATCTCACTCTTTGCAAGCATTTTTCCCTCAATTTTCACGGCGTCTATAATATTAATATCATGGTTTTCTAATTGAATTTTTTTCATTGTATTTAAATAGTTGCATACTTATATGATGGGATTGTTAGTAACTTTACGCTAAGAAAAGTTAAGCACCCACGAACCTAAAATCATGAATGCGCCACTAAGTGTAAAATATTCTTTATATCGACAATGTATATAACTTAAACTTATTTCAAAATTGAGAGATCAATGCCAAGAAACTTAGGAGTTAAGTTATAAAGGTCTAAATTTATTCACATTATCAATGAATTTTAACTTATGATAGCAAGTTAGTTACCTTTATTTACAAACATCAATTGTTTAATTGTAATTGCCTAATAATTGACCTGATTATGTAAAAAAAGAACTTAAACGTGCACAATATTTTGGACACGAGTATAGATACATATGTGAAAAACTCTTAAAATACTAATAAGTATAGAATTTGGACCGATATCGAATCTATCAAATTTAAATTCTGAATCATAGACAACAAGAAACTATATAGCAAAGTGAATAACAAGAATAAGTACTAAAACAACGATGCTAATAATATAATTGAATTCAAGTTTACCTCCCCAAATCTTTTTGTGGAAAATCTAACAATGGAAGATGAAGCAGCAACAGCAGCTCTTGATCCACCCCATTGTGAACTACACTTACTATTTCCTTGTTGAGGAAAAGCAAAATGAACAATTTCATTATTTTCCAATTTTCTCCCTTTTGTAGTTGAAAGACCAGTAACAATAGTCCTCCCAACTAATAACCAATCAGGATCTTCAGGAAAATCTCCATCTTCTATCACAACAGTACTCAGCATATTTTTCTTGATTCCCATTTTTCCCATATTTGCACAAATAGCCACATTATCTTGTTTTGCACCTTTGGCCACATTACTGTTTTTCAGGGAATTGTATTCTTGTTTTGATAATGGCCTTGCTGACAATGGTTCAACACAAAGTACATCTTGTTTTTCTTCTTTAACTTTCACGATTTCGAGTTTATTTTCTTCTTTCGGCTTCTGTGTATCAATATGTGGATTGTTTTCGGGCAACTTTAACCATTCATCAAAGCTCAAATCCCATTTACCAACTGACCCTTTTGATTCATAAACATCAAGAACCTTCTTCTTTTCTTCCACTTTTAGCCCTTTTTTCTCAACACCCATATCAGGTTCTTCTTTAACTTTAAGCCCATTAACCATTTCTTCACCATTAAAGCTCATGTCACATTTACCAACAGCCCCTTTTGATTCATAACCATCAAAAACCTTCTTTTGTTCCACTTCTAGCCTTTTTCCATCAATACCCACATCAGGTTCTTCTTTAACTTTTAGCCCATTAACTGTTCCACAGCCCACTGATTCTTCAACATTTTCTTGTTTTACCATAGGAGCAATCCTAACACCAGTGCTAGTAACAGTCTTGTGAACGGCTGAGGGCAGCGAAGAATCGAGCAAGTGGTTAATGGCTGCATCTGGACTATTGTTTTGTTGAGAAAGGGCTTCAAGAATGGCCATTTCTGTAATATCAGAACCGATGATTGATTTGATCATCTTTATTTTCTTCTCGTTCTCTGATTCTATCTTTGCTTCCATTTCCATTGATATGCAAATAATAATAGGTATTAAAGCAAGAAAAAAAGTGCAGAAATTCTTGGGATTTTTTGTTACAAAAAGCTGAGAAAATGAATTAGCGACCAAATGGGGATGAAACTTTTGGTGAGACTATGGAAAGGGTTGAAAAAAGGGTTCTTTCATTTCTGTAGGCATTGAAAGTTTTGGCGGTAACAGATTTTACCTTAGTTAAATTTCGCGGGTTTTCCCTTTTTGGCGCGGTTTCACTGTTTGTAAGGAGGGTAAAAGCTTTTGGCGCGGAAGAGTGGAGGGTAAATTGTTGTGGTTCTTATTATGCAGCGACGTCGTATTATTACGCAGTTCTTATTCGATTTTTTTTTTTTTGGCAGAAAAATGTGTTTGTCTATTAAATTTTGTAATTTTTTGAAAATTTTCGAAGGTGAGTTTTTCAAAAACAAAAAAGTTGTTTAGACAATTTTTTACAAATTTTTTCTCCACTCACAAAAATGTACACCAAATTTTATTTTTTCAAAAATTATAATTTTTATGTTCAAACGCCTATTAGATAAGTGCTTTCGAACCTAGTTTTTTTTTTAAGTTTTATGTCGCCGAAACGTTTGGCAAATATAACTAAAATAGACCAAATATGTTTACCGGATAGGAAAGGAGTTTTCGGATCGATTGGTTTAAAGATAAGTTATGTTGGGCTTAATTATATTTAGATTAGTTATATTAAAATTAATTATGCTAGAATTAGTTATCTTGTGTTTATTTTTTATTGGTTGTTTGATATGTTGTATTAATCATGTGGTTATCAATTTTACTTTTTATCCTTAGATTACTAGTCCACCTTCTGGCAAGCATAAGTTATCTCGTATTATTTTTAATCACGAGAATAAGTAATTAAGCAAGGAATAAGACAGTACTAAATTTTTATCCCAAAATTATCTTTATTCATCCATCATACTTACCAAGCGCCCCTTAGTTTGATGAAATCCTGTAGTTATTGGATCAAAATAGCTCACGTGGCATAGTTGAAGGTGAAAAGAGCTACTAAAGCAATAACTCAATCAATGACTAAAAGTTCAACTTCTTTACCCTTTTCTTAATGGAATTTTTATATTCCTATGTAATATTTGAAATTTTATTACCCTCTATGCTTAAGTTTCGAATTAATTATATTTTATATATAAATTTACTAATTATATACACTTTAGGAATTAAATGAGTATCTCTTTATATTATGAACCAATTATTTTTTATTCTTATTCTTTGTCCCTCGTGCGCTCTCTCTCTGTCTCTCTCTCTCCTACACTCTCTCTCTCTGTCTCTCTCTCTCCTACGCTCTCTCTCTCTGTCTCTCTCTCCTACTCTCTCTGTCTCTCTCTATCTCTCAATTCCTAATTATATTAGCGTAGAGCAAAGGAAAAGAGAGCAGCATTTCCGTGCTTATTGAAATCCAATTAATGTATATTTGAAGGTGTTGCACAATTTGTGTTCAAATTCCTGTAATGTTGCACAATTGGTATTCAAATTGAGATTGTCAATCAATAATTTTGAAGGTGTTTGACTATCCACCATTGACGACCATTAAAAAGCTTTGAAACTTTGAATTCGAATTTGGGTTTTATTTGTTTGGATTGGATGTTGTTGCAAACAATTGGAATATTGTTTGGAATTTATATCTCAATTTTGAGAGTGTTTTGGTGAAGATTAGACTTGATTTTGGCTGAATTTCAGATTAAAACTCGAAAAAGAAGAAGAAGAAGACATGAAATACATTATACTTACAAAATTGTAGAAAAATTAGATTGTGTTGTTTATATATATATATATTATTTAAACATTGTATGAAAGTTGAATAATATTGTATAAAAAATGTATTTAAGTTGTATGATATTGTAATTGTATATAACTGGGTAGAAATAATGTATTAACGTTGTAGATAAGTTGTATAATGTATAATTAGTTGTATGAAATTTATTTTTACTATGTATAAATCAAATACAAAATATACAAAAGACATTATATAATTTTTTTAGTTAAGTGGTATGATATTGTAGTTGTATATGATTGGGTAGAATAATGTATGAAAGTTGTAAATAAGTTGTATAATATATAATTAGTTGTATGACATTTGTTTTTACTATGTATAAATCATATGCAAAATGTACAAAAGAAATATTGTATAAAATTGTATTTAAGTGGTATGATATTGTAGTTGTATATAACTTGATAGAAATAATGTATGAAAGTTGTAAGTAAGTTGTATAATATATAATTATTATATATATATTACACTTTTATGCATAATTTTTTTTTTATTAACTTCAACAAAATATTGTCTAAATGCCTAGTAATGTGTATTTCAGGTGTTGGATTGGCAGAAGGTGGTTCCATCGAGGGCCACGGAGTTGGATTTTCCATTCAAATACCAATATATCAAAGGTGTTATGAAAGCAATCATGTCATGACTCATGAGACCATCAATCATCAACCAGTTTTCTATACATCTTGAAGTTGTCAACTTCATAGGGTCCAAAAGAGTATCGAGCTAATGCATTTCAATTGAGTGAGAGGAAAAAGAAAGAAACAAATAATTGTTCTCTTCCTTGTTTGGGTGTAACACTTTTTCCTCAATTTTATTCAATTTGTAAACATCAAGCATGTTTGAAAAGTATGTGCACCTTCATACCGATCAACGCAAGTCCTCGGTGCGTATAATAAATTGAGTCATTTACAATTAGTTGTTCAAGAACTTTAGGGCGAATTTATAGTGAAAGTTGCAGATTAGGCACAATTGAATTCAACCCAAGCTATATACATATCAGTTGAGATCTGAGGTTAGATTATTTTAATCCCTAAATTAAGTTAAGTTGGGAGAGAAGAGGGGAGAGACGAGAGAAAAAAGGGAAAGAGTGTAACTTTATCCCTTGATTGAAGACACAAATAATGGATTGAGAGCATTTTAAGGTGGATTGTATATATTTTGTAACAAAAATGTGTTTAGGTCGGGTAAATACCAAATCGTGAATATTTTTCGTAATAAGGTTTCAAATAGTGTATAGGAATGAAAAAATTCCTTTCCCAATTTCTATTTTTTCAAGTTTATAACGTTTATACGAAACATAAATGCAACTTATATGAAATTAAGTGTTCAAAATTACAATTAATAGAAATGGAGGGTCGACCAACAAAGCTAACCATGTGAAATTTCCACAAATCGCAAAAGCGAGAGATTTTTTGTAATCGTTTTTTTGTTTTTTTAAATGCCAAAGTCATAACAATCCATTTAGTTAGATGAGATCCGTTTTATTGGATAAAAATTGCTCACATCACTTAATTAAAAGTTCAACGTATTACAATTAAATATAGGGATGTTCAAATCGAACCAGAAAATCGTACTAAACCGAAAAATTAAATCAAAACGATTAAAAAAGCTGATTAGGTTTGGTTTGACTTGATTGGTATTGAGTAAACAACCCGAACCAAACCGACATATAGATATATCATTTTTATATATATTTCTAAGACTTTATATTGAATTTTCTTTAAAAAATATAGAAATATTTGGGATCCTCACATGTGTTAACGTTGAGAACGTAAATTGACGGAAAATTATTGATAGACGACTAAGAAAATAACTATCATGTGTTACTAACAAAATTCTCCTATTGGAATATTTTAATAGATCATATGTTTGTCAATTTTTTCAATATTTACTATTCTTATATTCACTTATCAAAATTTTATCTATAACTTTAACAAAATAAGATTTGAATAATATCCAAGTAACAAAAAAAAAACGAAAATCCGACAAAACCGAACCAATCCAAACCGATATAGTTGGTTTTTTATTAAATTCAAGACCAAAATCAAACCTAAACAATATCGATTTGGTTCGGTTTGTTTTTTTTATCAAAAACCAAACCAACTCGGTCCTCCTACCCCCTGGATAAATATCAGGAGCCAACTAAGAACATGGTTGTTCATGATTCGATTTGGGTCGGTTTCACCTAAAAGGAAATCAGACCAAGTAAGTCGGTTTTTCAAATATTGGAATCAAACCAAACCAATTAAGTCGATTTTTTATCGATTTATTTTTTCGGTTATTTCTCATTTCTTTTCTTAAATATGAGACACACACTATAATGGATATTCAGGCGACTACATTTTCAATGCAACACTATCAAATCAACTGCTTTTTGAGCAATCTATCATTTACCAAGATATATTGATGATAATTGTATCAAATAATGAATAAATTTAGTACTCAATTAAAAATTAATTATTTTTAACGTGAAGTAAATTCTTGTACTTAGCAAAAGTAAACTAGCAATCAAATTAGAATACAAAGGCAAAGAATTATATTAGTATAATAGCAAAGCACTAGACTAAAAATATAAATGACTAATATATATCATAAAATTTTAAAAACTTTATAGAAAAATATACATATATATAGGTATAATAAAAATTTTAAATAACTACTTTTATAATCGGTTTGGTTCGATTTTTCCGATTATTTTTTTATTAAAATCAAAACCAAACCAAAGTCAAATTTTGATCGATTTTTAAATTCAAAACCAAAATCAAACCTAAATAGTATCAATTTTTTTTATCGATTTGATTCGATAAAGCAACAACTAAGAGTTCGATATCTTTTCCATGTCACTAATATACTATTTTAACTATTTATAATGTGCATATTACGAATGGATAATTAAAGTTAGGACGTAAGCCTTTTTTGCATAAACAATTCAAGTACGACAATAAATTAGAAGTAGAATTGCTATCTTTCAGTTTAAGCATTTCAGCCATTCTGCGCAAATTGACCAACTAACGGGACTTGAATGGTAATAATATAAAATTTAATGGGGCAAAAATACAATTAATAGAAATGGAGGCTCGACCAACGAGCCAACCCTATGAAAATTCCACAAATTATGCCGGCCGTGTGTCTTGATAGCCATACAGCACTCACCATTCAGGTGAGAGTGGCATATTTAGCCAACCATCCCTTTTTAATTTTTCAACTTCCTCCCCCCTTTTCTTTTATATTCCACGATTCTCCCTTTACCTTTGCCTAGCCGATGTGGGAGTATTCTTATTGCTAAAATCTACATAAATGGATACTATAAGGTAAAAATAACACGGATTAGTCAATTTTTGGGCTGGTAATCGAGAAATAGTCAGCGGTTACAAAATTATTAGAAAATAGCCATGGTTATACTAAAACACATAAAGTTCCAGCACAATATGTTGGATTTTGAAGCTCTTGCATATAAACTTCCAACGTATTATATTGGAACTTCAGTACACGAAAAGTTTCAGTATAATATGTTGGATTATGGAGTTTTCGCATTTAAACTTGCAACATATTATGTTGAAATTCTAGCACATTATGCTGGAATCTCATATGTAATAAGTTCGAACTCACGCATATTGTGCTAAAAGATTTCGGGATTTTAAGGGTATTTTTATTTAGATTTTATCTTTACGTGGAAAAATAGCTAAATTTCGATTATTTTTAAACTGTGCCTGTTTTTAGTTATTAGTTGAAATCTGGCTATTTCTGATTTTTGTAGTACTATAAGCTGATATGGACTTAGGGTTACGCTTATATTTAAATTCAGTATTTTTAACATTGAATATAATTTTATGTGTTCAATTTGTTAAATTACAAAAACAAGAGGTACGAACCCATAAGTGTAGAAAAATAATGAGTTCAATACTAAGAACCCTTGAATATTAAACATGTAGAATTAGCCACATTGAACTAAGGGTGTCAAGCGATACCCGCTCGCCGGAAAATTACATTATATTACTAGATAAATATTTTTTTTTATGTATATTTACTATACGTTGACACTCCTAATTTTTTTGATATATATAATTATTTATATTTTGAAACCCCTGTTAGAAATCTATATTTACATTATATTACTAGATAATGTTTTTTATATGTATATTTACTATACGTTGACACTCCTAAATTTTTTGATATATATAATTATTTATATTTTGAAACCCCTGTTAGAAATCTATATTTGTAAAGCAATTCTGGAAATAATAAAATAACATAAACAGAAATGAAAAATTAATCTGAGCCCACTGAATTCACAGTGTTTCCTTAAGGAATTTAATCCCCTCCTAGTACCCAAGGTTATGGATTATTTCCTCTCAGGATAGAACGAATTTCATACTGGTGTAGTGGTACTTCAAACCCCAGTGTTTCAGCGAACTCAAAGTTCGGTAGCAAATCACACTTACTTGCTTTCTTTGAAGATGAAAATATGCAGAAAGAAGAAGAAGAACTCAGAAATTAGTGTGTAAAATCTGAGAGAATGGACTTGTATTTATAGCCAAAGTTGGGTTGAAATCTGAAGAGGTGCAACTCT
>ML248875.1:0-44731 GCA_005239495.1 Nicotiana undulata
TATATATATATATATATGTGTGTGTGTGTGTGTGTGTGTGTGTGTGTGTGTGTGTGTGTGTACCAACTCAACAGTGAACTCAACCGGACTGTGCGATTGCCAATGATAAATCAACTGGGGTTAAATAATAATGTTCCGCATTTCCATATCATCTCAGGAATAATATGCAATTCACAACACATCCAAAAGTACAAATAGGGCACATCGAGTCATGTTTGTGAAACCTAAAGTTACCCGACATAGCAGACTAGTCGCCACGTACGGACTCTCGTCACTTGGTACGTATGTAGCCCCCGCAACATGTATATACAGTAAATAGAGTACCTATGGGGACAATTCCCTCTTACAAGGTTGGAAAGGAGACTCACCTCGTGTCGAATCTACCTCTCAGACCAAGAACGTGCCCGCAACTCCGAACTCTACACCCGAGAACTTGTAACCGGAGTAGAAAAAATCCGTATTATATTTTTGGAATTGCACCGTACTCCTTTAGAACTGTAGAATTTTACGTTGCTAAAGCTTTAACAATTCCCGTTGGAAACATTCGTGGATTGAATTTAGAACCCAAAAATCAGATTAAGCTTCTGCGCAATTTTTTCCTGCTTCTTTAAAGCTTATGAACGAAAATGTTGGCCTAGGATACGTTGAAAGTTGGAACGAAATCATTTTGAATGAAACTTGTTTTTGAACTGAAATTTTCTTATGCTTCAACACTTCTTTTAAGCTAATGGCTAATACATTATTCATGACCCATGTTCTGATCCTAAATGGAATAAGATTCCTACTAAAGTTACATTTTACCTTAGGTGGCCACATGGATTTAATGACTTATGAGTCATGTTTAGCCATTGTGGCTTTATGCCACGTGGGAGGGTGGTTAATTCAATAATTTTTCTATCCACTTATTAGCTAACTGGGTAATGTCTTGTTACCCGGTAATTAATCCATTACCCGCATAATTTAAAAATTACCCCAAATTACTTAAAATTCTATTTATCTTAATATAATTTATATATACATTATATATTATACTACCGTGGCCATATGGTACCTTGCAAGTTACTAGTTCATAGTTATCGGGTATTATCGCTCCACCCGTATTTTATCCCAAATTGGCCACTTTCAACAAAACTTGTTTTCTTTAATTCGTGTACCCTTTATCCTTCATGACACTAAATTTTTCAGGCAAGTCATAAATAAAAAGAAGCAGCTATGGGAAGTCTCGAGGTAGGGGAACAGGGTCCTAATACGCAGAACGACCGGTCAGGTCATTACAGAACTTGGAATTGTTACATTTGTGTCTTTGATTGCTAGTTTCACTTCTTCCTGTTCAAATTAGAAATTATTTGCTTAGTGTTCCTTTGTTTCTTATTTGATCTAAATTGACTTAGATGAAGAATTTACTTTTCCTACCAATGTGCTATACCTTCCTTCATAAACTACCTATTTGACTAGAATTAGCAAATATCTCTCCCTATAATTATTTAGCAGTAATTGGAATATCTATACGATTGTGTCAAGCATGCCCGTGAGTCGTACATTGGGATTTATATGATTTTTCCTTAAATACTACTTAGGTTTAGTTGATAATCGTCCATGTTGATGATATTTCTTCGGTGTTTCCTATTTACTGAGCATTTGTTCAAACTGAGTTTATTCCGTGAAGCTAATTGTCTAAGTGAGATTGGTTATAGTTGCTTCCCTTGCCGGGATGATTAGGTTTCCTTGGTTGTGAACTTGAATATTAAGAATCGTTGCTATATATGCCTTGTTTTCCCCTCGTTATGTTGTTTCTATTTGTGCTTGGCATTTCCTTTAGTGGCTACTTCTTATTAGTGAATTTTTACCATTCTTGTGATTCAAGTCTTTGTATTGATTTGCCCATCGTACCTTGCATTCTGTCTTTTGTTGCTTTTGCGTCTGTTGTGACAAGTATGTTGTTTCTGTCGCATTCTGATTATTTTCCTCAGTGGCTGCATTAAATATTTAAATTGGGACTACAGACGAGAGTCCGGGATCTTCCTCCCTGCACAGCATTGCATATTTAAATTGGGACTACGGATGTATTCCAGGAGCTTTCCCCCTGTACTGCATTGCATATTTAAATTGGGACTACAGATGTATTCCGGGAGCTTTCCCCCTGTACTGCATGACAAATTCTGAGTTACGGACTGAGTTCCGGTAGATTTATCTTGAGGAGATTATGATCGAAAAGCTATATTTCAAAAGTATATTTGAAAAGCATTTGTCTTACATAAAATGATGTTTGAAAATCATTTATTGGGAAAGTATATTTGAAAATCACGTATCTTGAAAGAACTATGTTTTAAAAATTTCTCCTTCAAAAAATATACATATATATACATTCGGAGAAAGTATGTTTCAAAGAAGACCTTTCTACACTGAAATGATTATATCTTCAAAGATTTCAATATAAACTATTGTTTAAGAGTTTTCACCAATTTATTGGGTTTATTGGCTAAGGTCCGATGTGAACAAACTGACGCAGTGTTGAGTTACCAGTGTGTTTATTGTGTGGTGGTTTTTTTTGGTTTTGGCTAGTATTATGTCCGGTCATTTCTATATTGATGCCTGTTTAAATTTATTAGACCAGTGGTGTCTCGACTAGTCCTCGTCACTACTTCACCGAGGTTAGTCTTGATACTTACTAGGAACCGTTGTGGTGTGCTCATACTACACTTCTGCGCATTTTTGTGTTCAGATCCAGGTAATTATTGTTAGTAGATGCGTGGATCACTGACGGGGAGACTCAAGGTAACCTTCTGCTGCGTTCGCAGGCTTCGAAGTCACCTTCTTGTATTTATTATGCATACCCTATTGTATTCATTTCGAACAGTGGTAATTAGGGATTTATAGTAAATTCGTAGAACTTATGACTTGTATTACCGGCTTTGAAAACATTGTAATTCTGTCAATATTTCTATATCGAGACTGTTAGATTTCTAATATTATTGTTGTTATTCTCTAAATGTTAGGCTTACCTAGTCCCTAAAACTAGGTGCCATCACGATACCCAACAGAGGGAAATTTGGGTCGTGACAAGTTGGTATCAGAGCTCTATGTTCATAGGTGCTACGAGTCATAAGCGAGTTTAGTAGAGTCTTGCGGATATGGAGACGTCTGTACTAATCTTCGAGAGGCTACGGGACTATTAGGACAATTTCACTTCCTTCATTCCTATCGTGCGAGTTCGTTGATGTTGAAGTTTGAAGTTATCTTTCCATTCTCTCACCGATAGTGAGGACACGAGTTGCGGTTCCTGATGATGTTACCTCGAACCAAATGTCGCAAGGGTCAGAGACAGAGGCCGACGAGGAGCACGTGCCGCAGTTAAGATGCCTACCAAAACAGCCGTTGAGGAGCCGCCAGTAATTCTAGTTGAGGGACAGGTATTGGAGGTGCCTGATGTTACCCCGGGCTTCAGGAGACCTGGACTCAGTTTTGAGAATAATTGGTACACTGACTCCGGCGGGGTTGATTCTAGGTGCACCGGCTACATCACAGATCAGGGGAGGAGTTCAGACCCCCAGCGTCTACGCTCCAGAGCAGCGAGATCATTTTAGCCAGGATCCAGTTGCCATGGCAGCACATCATGTGGTTTCAGCTCAGCCCGTGGTTAGGATAGCAGCATCAGAGGAAGAACACCCTGAAATGGAAAGGTACAGGAAGTACCACCCTCATATCTTTTAGTGGATTGGTGACGGGTGATGCAAGCGTTTTCTGGGTAAGTGTCACTATATTCTTCGTACTTCGGGTATTGTGGAGACGTGCGAGATTGCTTTTGTCACGTATCAGGCTCTGAGTAGTGGTTTGGGTAGTGGTGGCGGCATATGAGTTGGGTAGCCTGGTCGAGTCAGCTTCACTTGCATGGATTCAGGTTTCAAAGATGTTTTGAGGGAGTTTGCACTCTAGTCCCTCCGATATGCATGACGTGCGGAATTTGAGCATTTGCGTCAGGGCACTATGTTAGTATTGGAGTACGCCGTTAGATTCAGTGAGTTGGCCAGTTATGTACCTCACTTGGTTACTTCAGTTAGGAGGCGAGTCTGTAGATTCATTGAGGGACTCAGGCATGATATTCGGTTCAGCAGGCCGCAAGAGTTAGAGTCGGATGCCTCATTTCAGCAGGTAGTAGGGATCGCTCGTTGGTTAGAGAGCATGTGGGGTCGGGAGCGAGAGGACAGACGAGATCAGGAGAGAGAGTTCACGGAGGCAAGGAGGCCTCGAAGGCCGGAGAAATCTATTGGTCCTTATTATGGAGGCAAGGTACGACTCGGTAGAGGTTTTTTTGGGTCAGCCAGTTCAGTTGCATTACCATCTTTGCATGGGGTTTCAGTTACTCATTGGTCTCAGAGGACTCGTATTGTATGGTTTCCACAGCCACGTTAGCATAGGGGTTGTTTTGGAGCATGGAGATATTAGCCACAGGGTGAGAGATTGTTCCAGGATTCAGGCAGGTGTGTTATAGCAAAGTATTCAGGTGAGTAGAGGGCGCTAAGAGAGGGAGGCCCGACTTGTTGATGTGTTTCATATAGTATACTGGGGGGACGTTGTGCTAGATATTAGCATACGAGTATGCTTCGATGTGTTAAAGAGGGGCACCATTTGTTTTTCACTATAGTTCTGTTGGTCGGAACGAGTTTCCCTTATTTGTTGTTGTATTGATAAGTGAGTTTCATGCTTTTGCACTCTATTTTCATGCTTGCTCCTGCTGGGAGATTCTATTATGGAAACCCGTGTCTATCGCTTTCTTATTCGTTGTTGAGAGTGGTGTGACTTGAAGTGAGTCCCTGTTGTTCATCATGGTAGGCTTAATGTGATTATCCCTAAGTATTTTGTTTACGAGCTGTGATTTGATACTCCATCGAGGTGTGAGTTCAGTGAGCGTTATGATTTTTATCAGCCGAGATGAGTTAGTGGGGAATTTCAATTGGTATGATATATTTTGTGGTATGCGACGTAGAGTTGAGGGCGAGGTCCTCGTGATATTTGTGATTCGATATGTTTGGACAGGGCTGAGTACCGCGGTGGAAATTTTTTTATCAGGATGGAATCCTTATGGTTTGTTCATATTCTTTGCTTCTTCCTTGTTATATTTCTTTCGTAAGTCACTATTGATAGAGAGTTGTGCCTATGGGTTTGTTGGATAGTTCCTTTATATCTTTGTGTTTACATATTTAGTCATTTTCGTTATGTGCTTCTTTAGTTTTAGCTTGGGGGGGTGTGCCCGGTGGTATTAGTTGTGGCTTGGTGATTCGGGTGTCTAATAATGAGGTCTTCATGTTTATTGCATCGTTATCAGTATTATGGGGCTTGGAAATAGAGTTCCTTCAGATTTGAGGCTAATTCCCAATGCTGGGTTGATTTCAGGCAGCTATTGTGATCAAAAGTGTTATTTTAAGCCCATGTGTGATGTGCTATATTGTGTGGTTGTACCTTATGGGTATAGTCGTGAGTTGATGCAGCGGGTTGAGGCTAATGCCGGATATGGATTTAGACTCGGGTATTTTGGAAATGAGTAGAAGGTAAGAAGTTGAGGTATGAGGCTTATCGGTGGTAATGGGGAGGCTATATTGCAATTGTGATTGTGCCATCAGGATTATGTAGGTTGGGGTGACGTGGGATCAACCGTGGGTATGTGTTAGAAGTGTACAATCAGTGATTGGATTAGTTCAAGGTGAATCTTGGCACGTTCGAGGACGAACGTTTGTTTTAAGAGGGGGAGAATGTAACGACCCGACCGGTCATTTTGAGAATTTAAGCTCCGTTCGGTGGCGTAAGGTCTTGAACAGCTTCACATTTTGTATATTGACTTGCGTGCGTGGTTGGATTTGGTTATCGGATGATTCGGAGTCGAATTGGAAGGATAATTTCAATTTTTGAAGCTTAAGTGATGGAAGTTGACTGCAGGTTTGACTTTTGAATAAACGACCTCAGAAAGAGTTTTAAGTTATGTCAAAAACTTCGTATGATGATTTTGGACTTAGGCGCGCGTCTGGAATTGGTTTTGGAGGTCCGTAGAGTAATTTGAGGTAATTCGGCGAAAGTTAGAATTTTGATGATTTCGGCCAATAGGTAAAATTTTGATATCGGGCTCAGAATGGAATTCCGAGAGTGGTTGTAGGTCCTTTGTGTCATTTATGACTTGTCTGCAAAAGTTGGTGTCATTCCGGGTTGAATTGATAGGTTTCGGCACGAGTTTTGATATTTGATGACTTGAAAATTTATAAGTTTGATTTTTGGTTTGATTCGTTATTTTGGTGTTGTTTCATGTGATTCGAGACCTCGAGCGAGTCCATGTTAGGTTATATGACTGGTTTGTGTGTTTAGACGGGGTCCCGGGGGTCTCAGGTGTGTTTCGGATGGCTTCGGGTCAAATTTCCCTTATTTTTCACGGTTGATCTGCTATCTTATGTTTCCTTCTATGCAATCGCATAGTTATTCATGCAATCGCATAATGTTGACCAGCCCAATTTTTACTCTATGAGATCGCATCAAATCATACGCGATCGCATAGAACATTTTTGGTCTGTAAACATTTTTCCTTCTATGCGATCGCATCAATTCATACGCGATCGCATAGAACATTTTTTGTCAGTAAAACATTTTTCCTTCTATGCGTTCGCATCATTTCACACGCGATCGCATATCACATTTTTGGTCAGTAAATATTTTCCTTCTATGCGATCGCATCAGTCCTTACGCGATCGCATAACTCATTTTAGGCCAGTAATTATTTTCCTCTACGCGATCGCACTTAGCCTCTCATGATTGCAATGCTTAAATCCTGGGCAGAATATAAGTTTTAAAAATCGGGGGTTTCACCATTTTTATCATATTTTGACTTCTAGAGCTCGGTTCTTGGAGATTTTTGATGGGTTTTTCACAAAAATCGAATGGTTGTTTTGGTTGATGTTGAGCCATCTGGAGGTCTTTCTGCCCGAGAAGTCCATTTTTGAGTACCGGGTTGTCGTCTTTGAGCTAAGTATCTTGCCTAACCACTTGTGGGGGAACTACACCTTAGGACTGAGTCTTCTATGTTGATTGTAGCCCGTGTATGCGAGGTGACGAGTGCGTACTCGGACATATTTGCAATAGGTTGGCCTTTTAGGATTCGTAGGTCCTCATATTACATGTGTATGAACTTGTAATTGTTACATTTGAGTCTTTGATTGCTAGTTTCACTTCTTCCTGCTCAAATTAGAAATTATTTGCTTAGTGTTCCTTTGTTTCTTATTTGATCTAAATTGACTTAGATGAAGACTTTACTTTTCCTACCGTTGTGTTATACCTTCCTTCATAAACTGCCTATTAGACTAGAATTAGAAAAAATCTCTCCCTATAATTGTTTAGCAGTAATTGGAATATCTATACGTTGGTGTCAAGCATGTCTGTGAATCGTACATTGGGATTTTGTATGACTTTTCCTTAAGTGCTACTTAGGTTTAGTTGACAATCGTCCATGTTGATGATATTTCTTTGGTGTTGCTTATTTACTGAGCATTTGTTCAAGCTGAGTTTATTTCGTGAAGCTAATTGTCTAAGTGAGATTGGTTATAGTTGCTTCCCTTGCCGGGATGATTTGGTTTCCTTGGTTGTGCACTTGAATATTAAGAATCGTTGCTATATGTTCCTTGTTTTCCCCTCGTTATGTTGTTTCTCTTTGTGCTTGGCATTTCCTTCAGTGGCTACTTCTTATGAGTGAGTTTTTACCACTCTTGTGATTCAAGTCTTTGTATTGATTTTCCCATCGTACCTTGCATTCTGTCTTTTGTTGCTTTTGCGCCTGTTGTGGCAATGCATGTTGTTTCTGTCGCATTCTGATTATTTTCCTCATTGGACGCATTGCATATTTAAATTGGGACTACGGACGAGATTTCGGGAGCTTTCCCCCTGCACTGCATTGCATATTTAAAATTGGGACTACAGACGAGATTCCGGGAGCTTTCCCCCTGTACTGCATTGCATATTTAAATTGGGACTATGGATGTATTCTGGGAGCTTTCCCCATGCACTGCATTGCATATTTTAATTGGGACTACGAATGTATTTCGGGAGCTTTCGCCCTGTACGTCATGACAAATTCTGAGTTACGGAATGAGTTCTGGTAGATTTATCTTGAGGAGATTATGATCGAAAAGCTATATTTCAAAAGTATATTTGAAAAGCATTTGTCTTGCAGAAAATGATGTTTGAAAATCATTTATTGGGAAAGTATATTTGAAAATCACGTATCTTGAAAGAACTATGTTTTAAAGATTTCTCCTTCTAAAAATATACATATATATACATTCGGAGAAAGTATGTTTCAAAGAGGACCTTTCTACACTTAAATGATTATATATTCAAAGCTTTCAATATAAACTGATGTTTAAGAGTCTTCACCAATTTATTGGGTTTATTGTCTATGGTCTGATGCGAACAAACTGACGCAGTGCGAGTTACCAGTGTGTTTATTGTGTGGTGGTTTTTTCTGGTTTTGGCTAGTATTGTTTGTCCATTCTTCTGGTATTATTATGTTGTTTCGTTGATTAGTTTTCGGTAATTCCTTTCGCATTTTATTGTCATGTTGTTAACTATATCGTAAAACCTTTAGATAAATATTATGTCTGGTCATTTCTATATTGATGCCTGTTTAAATTTATTATACCAGTGGTGTCTCGACTAGTCCTCGTCACTACTTCACCGAGGTTAGTCTTGATACTTACTGGGCACCGTTGTGGTATGCTCATACTACACTTCTGCACATATTTGTGTGCAGATCTAGGTAATTATTGTTAGTATATGCGTGGATCATTGACGGGGAGACTCAAGATAACCTGCTCTGCGTTCGCAGGCTTCAGAGTCACCTTCTTGTATTTATTATGCATACCCTGTTGTATTCATTCCGAACAGTGGTAATTAGGGATTTTAGAGTAAATTCGTAGAGCTTATGACTTGTATTACCGATGTTGGGAACATTGTAATTCTGTAAAGATTTCTATAGCGAGACTGTTAGATTTCTTATATTATTGTTGTTATTCTCTAAATGTTAGGCTTACCTAATCCCTAAGACTAGGTGCCATCACGATACCCAACGAAGAGAAATTTGGGTCGTGACATGACATAATAGCGGAGAGGCAGATTACAACTAGCAGTAAGAGCCACATATGTGAGGCATTCACTACAGGGATTTAGGGTAAGGGAATAAACATGTTCATAGGCATTCAAGGGTTGATACATCAACTGGATAGACCTTAAAAAAATTCAAATAACTTCATAACATGTAACATTAGGAGTAATTAAGTGTTAAAAGGACTAAGACATACAAATTACTCAAATGCATATTGGATCATGGATTCATTAGTAATAACATGTACAAATCAGGGATATGTAAGAATGAAAGTGCAGAAGTTAAGTGACTCACTAGTTAAGCGAGAAAAATGCACAAAATAATGGAAGTCCACAGAGCATAACAAGATTTCAGAACTGAATGGCCTTGGTGTGATGACCCAAAGGGTCATTTTATAAAATAAAACTTCGTTCCATGCAAAATACCCATAAAAAGACTAGAATAAAATATCTCGATTTGCATGCGCAGTTCGAGCGAGAAACCGAAAAGCTTTTATGTGAAAATATGAGAAATTTTGATAATAGTTGACTTTGGTCAATATTTTGAGTAAAGGGACCCAGATCCGTGTTCCGACGATCCCGGGAGGTCCGCAGTAAAATATGGGACTCGGGCGCATGCCCGAAAATGAATTCCGAGGTCCCAAGCCTTAGATACCAATTTTAGAAAGAAATTGTTTTGTTGAAATGTTTATGAATTAAAGAAAAGAAATAATGCTAAAAAAATCATTGGTATCGGGTCCGTATTTTGGTTCCGGAGTCCAGTACAGTTTTGTTATGATATTTAAAGGTTAACTGTAAAATCTGGTTAAAACGGAGTTCGTTTGACGTGATTCGGACATCCGGTTGAGAAATTATGAACCTTATGAGTGTTTGATGAAAATGATGAGTTTTGAGGTTTACTTCATAGATTTACATGTTATTTTCATGATTTTATCGCACGATCAAGTCCGTATGATGTTTTTAGACTTGCGTGCATGTTTTGTTTAGAGCCCCGAGGGCTCGGGTGAGTTTCGGATAGGCCACGGAATGATTTTTGCACTTGAAATCACTGATGTTTTGTTGTTGCTGGTGCACAACCATTTTGGTCATCGCGTTCGCACTTCTTTATACGCGAACGCATAGAGTAATATTGCTGGGGGTCGTTTTGTTCTATGCGAATGCACCCCCCCAATATGCGAACGCATAGAGTAGTTGGTACCTGGGGAGGGGGAGGTTGGTTTACCATACGCGAACGTACAGGGTGGGACGCGAACGCGGAGCCTTAAGAGCTTGCTCTACGCGAACGCGTCCAAGGATACGCGAACGCGTAGAGTTAGGAAGGGGCTGGGGGATGGGTAGATCATATGCACTGCGAACGCGACCCTAGGTTCGCGAACGCATAGGCCTGGGATGTTAATCCTATGCGAACGCGACCAGAGGTACGCGAATGCACAGAGTAGTGGCACAGTCAGTATTAAGCGAATTAAAATCGGGAAGAACCCTTTCTTCTCCAAATTTTCGAGGTTCCAGCCCTAAAAATGATTTTTCTTCAATAATCTTCCTCCCCAATTTATAGGTAATCAATTCCAAACCTTGTTCTTTCAATTGCTTATTATTTTGCATCACTTTTAAAGCAAAAACAAAGGATTTTCATGGTAAAGATTTAGGATTTGGGTAGAATTAAGGAGTTTTGTAAAAATTGAATCTTTATATCAAATTAAGGTCGGAT
The DNA here is from genome assembly GCA_005239495.1 of Nicotiana undulata. NCBI lineage: Eukaryota > Viridiplantae > Streptophyta > Magnoliopsida > Solanales > Solanaceae > Nicotiana > Nicotiana undulata. The sequence continues at coordinate 10,841 of ML248875.1, forward strand.
TTCAAATAGCATATTTGGGTTCGTGGGTGAATGGGTAATCGTAAATTGGTCCGAACCCCAAGTTTAGACTAAGCGGGCCCGGGGTCGGGTTTTCACTATTTTTGAGAAAACTTAGGAAAAATTATATTTTTCAATAAAGTTAGTTCCTTTAGCACTAGTTCATGATATTAAGTTAATTTTGATTAGATTCGAGCAAGTTAGAGGTGAATTCAAAAGGGAAAAGCTATAATTAAGCAGTGAGTGGCCTGCGGAATTGAGGTAAGTGTTTGGCCTAACTTTAGCTTGAGGGAATAGGACTCCCTACTTGTTTGCTACGTGAATTTCATGGGTGTGGTGACGAGTATATATGCACCACCCAAATTATTTGTTGAACATGATCCCCTTTCCCGTTCCCCACCTATTTGATTATTCTCTTAACTGTTACATGTCCATTATTGTTTCTATGACTATTTGGCCTTGTTGAATAGTTGTTAGTTATTGTTGTGACTGTTTGGAAAGAGTATTGGTTGTTTGAGTAGGTTCCCTCGTGATATAAATATGGTTGAGATGTTTGGTATTGTTTTTATGGAATAAATGCATATATTTTGATTTTCTTGTTTCATGGTCGAGAGGTTATTCATGAAGTCATGAGAAAAATGTGGTTTATTATTTTTAATTTTTGAAACAAAAGTATTGTGAAAGGCTTGGCCTGATTTGTGAAATTTTGAATAAATTGATATGATATGTCTGGTGGGAGCGGGTTGCACGCCGCAACAAGGAGTAATAAGGGATGACAGGTGGGATCGGGTTGCACGCCGCAACAGGAGTGATTATTTTAGGGAGGAGCAATAAGGGAGGACAGGTGGGAGCGGGTTGCACGCCGCAAGAAGGAGTGATAAGGGAGGATATTTATATTTATATTTTTCTGATTTTTTTAACGAACAAAGGAAATAAAAGTTTGAATAGTTGAAATGGCTATTTTACTACTACTCTTTAAATATTTTCGTACTATTTTATTTAAAGTTAAAGTTTGGAATTTTGAAGAGTTATTTGAGAATTGGTTATAGCTGAGTTATTTTATTTTGTTGCAGCCTTTATTTATCCATTTGTTTAATTTTTTTTCTGCCTTTATTATTTATTGTTGTTATCGGTTATATTGTTGAAGCCCGACTTAGCCTCGTCACTACTTCGCCGAGGTTAGGCTCGGCACTTACTCAGTACATGGGGTCGGTTGTACTGATACTACACTCTGTGCTCTTTTTGCACAGATCCATGTACCATTCAGCAGTAGAGGATTCTCCGACGACCACCCGATTTCGTTTGGAGACACGAGGTACATCTGCCGGCGTTCGCAGATATCCGAGAGTCTTCTCCTATATTTACATACACTGTTTTATATCATTCAGAACAGTTACACTATTTCTTTCAGACATTATTTGTAGTATTCTTTAGTTGTTTGTGGATTGTGACACCAGACCCTGGGGTAGCCTTTGAGTTGTTATTATAATTAGTTTGTGGTTCGTTTCATTTAATTGGTCATTGTTATTATTTTATTCTATGGCTGTTGGGAATTAATTTAATTAAGATCGTTTAAATTAGATTATTTATGCTGAAGTAAGTAATTAAGGAAAATTAGTTAATCGACTTCTAACATTGGCTTGCATAGCAAGTGTGGTGTGAGGCGCCATCACGATCACAAAGGTTTGGAATTTGGGTCGTGACAAGTTGGTATCAGAGCACTAGGTTTACTTAGGTCCCACAATCCACGAACAAGCTTAGTAGAGTCTGAAGGATCAGTACAGAGACGTATGTACTTATCTCTCAAAGGCTATTGAGTTAGTAAACAACTCCATTTTTATTTATATTCTATCGTGCGAATTCTTGTACCTCAAATACTGATTTGGATTCTTCTATTCTCTCGCAGATGGCGAGAGCACGTGCTTCATCTTCCGCTGACCAGAATTCCAGACCTCCAGCAGCAACAGCTCCTACTAGGGGTAGAGGTCGAGGCAGGGGTAGGACTCAGCCCATTGCTCAGGCAGCAGCCACAACTGCGGAACCTCAGATTGAGATTAATGAGGGGGTTCCGGCTCAGACTGTCCCAGCGGGACCAGCTCAGGTTCCCGAGGGGTTTATTGCTACCCCACTTCTTCAGGATACTTTGGTCCGTTTAGTGGGCCTTATGGAGAGTGTGGCCTAGACTGGCCCCTTTCTTGTTGCAGCAGTTGTATCTCAGGCTAGAGGAGGGGTCCCGACTCCTACTACCCACACTCCAGTTCAGACTACTCCTCAGGTTCAGACTCCAGTGATCAATACCGTTGGGTAAATTCATCCAGTTGTTGTAGTGCCGCCCGCTAATGGGGCAGCCATGTCATCAGATGCTTTGTGGAGACTTGACAGGTTCATTAAGTTATTTCCTGTCCATTTCAGTGGTGCTACTTCAGAGGATCCACAGGAATCTCTGGACAGTTGTCATGAGGTGTTGCGTAATATGGGTATTTTGGAGACCAATGGGGTCGATTTTGCAGCTTTTCAGATGACTAGTTCCGCCAAAAAATGGTGGAGAGATTATTTGTTGACTAGGCCAGCGGGATCACCAGCTTTGACTTGGAATCAGTTTTCCTATCTCTTTTTTGAGAAGTTCTTACCTGTCACTACTCGAGAGGATAAGCGTCGTCAATTTGAGCGACTACAGCAGGGTAACATGACTATGACTCAGTATGAGACTCATTTTGTGGATTTGGCTAGACATGCTATGCTTATATTGCCCACAGAGAGGGAGAGGGTCAGACGGTTTATTGATGGCCTTGCTCAGCCCATCAGGTTGCAGATGGCCAAGGAGACAGGATCTGAGATTTCTCTTCAGGATGCCGCTAATATAGCTAGGAGGGTTGAGTCAGTTCTTGGGATGAGAGGTCAGGGGTCAGACAAGATACCTCGCCATTTCGGTGTTTTCAGTTGTGCCTCATCTGGAGGTGGGACTTCGTTTAGCAGAGGCCATTCCATTCAGCGCTACAGGTTTCACATGGTACTTCAGGGGGTCGTAGTTCTTATGCACCTCCTTCTGCTCAACCAGTCTACAGTGCTCTTTCAGCTCCTATTAGAGCACCTCCTCTGCAGAGTTATTATCGTGGTCAGCCGGTTCGTCAGGGTCAGTCCTTATATCAGGAGGGATGTTTTGAGTGTGGTGAATATGGGCATGTTCTGAGGGTTTGTCCAAAAAATTTGGGTAATCAGCATCAGTACCAGTACCAAGGTTCTCGTGCCATAGTTCCGGCACCAGCTGCAGTACCACCTACCCAGCCAGCAAGGGGTAGGGGTCAGGTAGTCAGAGGTAGAGGCCAGAATGTTAGAGGTTGAGGTCAGATATCTAGAGGTGGAGGTCAGCCTACTAGAGGTGGAGGTCCTCTTAGAGGTTTGGTTCAGGGTGGTGGGGCTCCGCCCCGACCATATGCTTTTCCAACAAGGCCTGAGGCAGAATCCTCTGACGTTGTTATTACAGGTATCATCTCAGTTTCTGATAGAACTGCTTCTATTTTTTTTTATTTGGGGTCTACTTATTCGTATGTTTCATCCTATTTTACCTCGTATTTGAATGTGCCCCGTGATCCCTTGAGTGTTCCTTTTTATGTGTCTACACCGGTGGGGGATGCTATTGTGGTAGATCGAGTGTATCGTTCGTGCCTGGTAGTCATTAAAGGTCTGGAAACTAGTGTTGATCTTTTACTCCTAGACATGGTTGACTTTGATATTATATTGGGCATGGATTGGTTGTCGCCCTATTATGCCATTTTAGACTGTCATGCCAAGACAGTTACTGTAGCTTTACCGGGGTTGCCTCGATTAGAATGGAAAGGGACTCCTAGTCATTCTCCCAGCCGGGTAATTTCATATGCCAAAGCTCGTTGCATGGTGGAGAAAGGGTGTTTGTCTTATTTGGCTCATATTCGTGATTTTGATAGCTGAGGTATCTTCTATAGAGTTAGTTCTTATCGTGCGTGAATTTCCTGAGGTATTTCTTGCAGACCTTCCGGGTATGCCGCCCGGCAGAGATATTGATTTCTATATTGATGTGGCTCCAGGCACTCAGCCCATTTCCATTCCTCCATATCGGATGGCCCCACCAGAACTGAAAGAGTTAAAAAACAGTTACAAGATTTTCTAGATAAGGGTTTCATAAGACCCAGTGTCTCGCCTTGGGGTGCACCAGTTTTGTTCGTAAAGAAGAAAGATGGGTCAATGAGAATGTGCATAGACTACAGGCAGCTGAATAAAGTTACTATCAAGAATAAATATCCGTTGCCAAGGATTAATGACCTATTTGATCAGCTTCAGGGTGCTAGAGTGTTTTCGAAAATTGATTTGAGGTCAGGCTACCATCAGCTGAAGATTAGGACGTCCGATATCCCTAAAACAGCCTTTCGTACGAGGTATGGGCACTATGAATTTTTGGTTATGTCTTTTGGGCTAACTAATGCTCCAGCGGCCTTTATGGACTAATGAATCGGGTTTTCAAGCCACATCTGGATTCTTTTGTGATCGTGTTCATTGATGACATTCTTATATACTCCCGCGGTCAGAAAGAGCATAAGCAACATCTCCGTATAGCACTCCGAACTTTAAGAGATAATCAATTGTATGCTAAGTTTTCTAAATGTGAGTTCTGGTTAGATTTTGTAGCCTTTTTGGGTCATATTGTATCAGCTGCAGGTATTCAGGTTGATCCTAAGAAGATAGAGGCAGTCAAGAACTGGCCTTGGCCCACCACAGTCACGGAGATTAGGAGTTTCTTGGGTTTGGCCGGTTACTGCCGTCGTTTTGTGGAGGGGTTTTCATCCATAGCAGTCCCAATGACTAAATTGACTCAGAAAGGTGACCCATTTACATGGTCAGATGAGTGCGAGGCGAGCTTTCAGAAGCTCAAGACAGCCTTGACTTCAGCACCGGTGTTGGTGTTACCATCAGATTTGGGTTCTTTCACGGTGTATTGTGATGCTTCTTGAGTTGGCCTTGAAGTAGTGTTGATGCATGATGGCAGAGTGATTGCGTATGCATCTCTTCATTTGAAAGTCCATGCGAAGAATTACCCTGTTCGTGATTTAGAGTTGGCAGCTATTTTGCATGCTTTGAAAATTTTGAGGCATTATCTTTATGGCGTGCCATGTGAGATAGACCATCGCAGCCTCAAGTACTTATTCAAGCAGAAAGATCTAAATCTGATGAAGCAGAGGTGGTTAGAGTTGTTAACAGATTATGATGCCACTATATTGTATCACCCAGGGAAGGCCAATGTGGTGGCTGATGCATTGAGTAGAAAGGCGGTGAGTAGGGGCAGTCTTGCGTATATCCTAGTTGGCAATAGACTGTTGGCTTCAGACATTCAGACTTTGGCTAATCAGTTCGCGAGGTTTGATATCTCTCCCAGCAATGTCCTAGCTTATATTGTCGCTCGGTCTTCTCTAATTGACTGTATTCGAGAGCGGCAGGCTGATGATCCACATTTGGCGGTCCTTAGGGACACGATTCGGCACGGCGATGCCGAACAGATTACAGTTGGAGATGATGGAATTTTGAGGATGCATGGTAGGTTATGTGTGCCTAATGTTGATGGCCTCCGTAAATTGATCCTTGAGGAGGCTCACAACTCCAAGTATTCTATTCACCCAGGTGCAGCAAAAATGTACCAAGATTTAAAACAACATTATTGGTGGAGAAAGATGAAAAAGGACATAGTGGCTTATGTGGATCGTTGCTTAAATTGTCAGCAGGTAAAATATGAGCATTAGAGACCTGGTGGTTTGCTTCAGCAGATAGAGATTCCTGAGTGGAAGTGGGAGCATATCGCTATGGACTTCATTGTTGGGCTCCAACGGACTCAGAGGAAATTCGATGCGGTTTGGATTATTGTGGAGAGGCTGACTAAGTCCGCACACTTCATTCCTGTGGCTAGTACTTATACTTCAGAGCGGTTGGCTGAGTTGTATATTCGGGAGATTGTTCGCCTTCATGGGGTGCCTGTGTCTATCATTTCTGATCGGGGTACGCAGTTTACTTTGCACTTTTGGAGGGCAGTTCAGCGTGAGTTGGGTACCCGAGTGGACTTGAGTACAGCATTTCACCCTCAGACTGACGGACAGTCCGAGCATACCATTCAAATATTGGAGGACATGCTCCGCGCTTGTGTTATTGATTTTGGAGGTTCATGGGATCAGTTCCTGCCGTTAGCGGAGTTTGCTTATAATAATAGTTATCAGTCGAGCCTTCAGATGGCTCCTTATAAGGTGTTATATGGTAGACGGTGCAGATCGCCAGTTGGATGGTTCGAGCAAGGAGAGGCTCGGTTGTTAGGTACCGACTTAGTTCAGGAGGTCTTAGATAAGGTCAAGATTATTCAGGAGAGACTTCGTGCAGCTCAGTCTAGGAAAAAGAGTTATGCCGATCGTAAGGTTCATGATGTAGTATTCATGGTTGGAGAGAGGGTATTGCTTCGTGTGTCGCCCATGAAGGGTGTTATGAGGTTTGGGAAGAAGGGAAAGTTGAGCCCTAGGTATATCGGGTCGTTTACGATTCTTGATAAGGTGGGAGAGGTAGCTTACAGACTTGCATTGCCTCCAGGGTTATCCTCAGTTCATCCGGTATTCCATGTGTCTATGCTCCGGAAATATCATGGTTACCCATCCCACGTGTTAGATTTCAGCTCTGTCCAATTGGACAAACACTTGACTTATGAGGAGGAGCCGGTAGCTATTTTAGACCGGCAGGTTCGCCAGTGTGATCTAAAAGTTTTCCTTCAATTCGAGTGCAGTGGAGAGGCCAGCCCGTTGAGGTAGCTACTTGGGAGTCCGAGTCGGACATGAAGAGTAAATACCCACACTTGTTCGCCACTTTAGGTAATTTTCTATGTCCGTTCGAGGACGAACGTGTGTTTTAGAGGTGGAGATTGTGATGACCCAAAGGGTCATTTTATAAAATTATACTATGTTCCATTCAAAATAACCATAAAAGACTAGAATGAAATACCTCGATTTGCATGCGCAGTCCGGGCGTGAAACCGGAAAGCTTTTATGTCAAAATATGAGAAATAGTGATTTTTAGAATTTAAACTTGATAAAAGTTAACTTTGGTCAACATTTTGAGTAAACAGACCCGGATCCGTATTCCGACGATCCCGGGAGGTCCGCAGTAAAATATGGGACTCGGGCCCATGCCGGAAAATGAATTCCGATGTCCTAAGCCTTAGAAATTAATTTTTGAAAGAAATTGTTTTGCTGAAATGTTTATGAATTAAAGAAAAGAAATAATGCTAAAAATTCATTAGTATCGGGTCCGTATATTGGTTCCGGATCCCGGTACAACTTTGTTATGATATTTAAAGGTTAACTGTGAAATTTGGTGAAAATGGAGTTTGTTAGACGTGATTCGGACATCCGGTTGAGAAATTATGAACCTTAAGAGTTTTTGATGAAAATATGAGTTTTGAGGTTTAATTCATAGATTCACATGTTATTTTCATGATTTTGTCGCACGAGCAAGTCCGTATGATTTTGTTTAGAGCCCCGAGGGCTCGGGTGAGTTTCAGATAGGCCACAGAATGATTTTTGCACTTGAAATCACTATTGTTTTGCTATTGCTGGTGCACAACCATTTTGGTCATCGCGTTCGCACTTCTTTATACGCGAACGCATAGAGTAATATTGCTGGGGGTCATTTTGTTCTATGCGAACGCATCCCCCAAGATGCAAACGCATAGAGTAGTTGGGACCTGGGGAAGGGGAAGTTGATTTACCCTACGCAAACGCACATGGTGGGACGCGAACGCGGAGCCTTAAGAGCTTGCTCTACGGGAACGCGTCCAAGGATATGCGAACGCGTAGAGTTAGGAAGGAGTTGAGGGGCTGGGATGATCATATGCGCTGCGAACGCCACCCTAGGTTCGCGAACGCATAGGCCTGGGATGTTAAGCCTATGCGAACGCGACCAGAGGTACGCGAACGCATAGAGTGGTGGCCCAGTCTGTATATAAACGAATTAAAATCGGTCAAAACCCTTTCTTCTCCAAATTTTCGAGGTTCCAGCCCTAAAACGATTTTTCTTCAATAATCTTCATCCCCAATTCATAGGTAATCAATTTCAAACCTTGTTCTTTTAATTTCTTATTATTTTGCATCACTTTTAAAGCAAAAACAAAGGATTTTCATGGTAAAATCTAGGATTTGGGTAGAAGTAAGGAGTTTTGTAAAAATTGAATCTTTATATCAAATTAAGGTCGGATTTCAAAACTAATAACGTATTTGGGTTCGTGGGTGAATGGGTAATCGTAAATTGGTCTGAACCCCGAGTTTAGACCAAGCGGGCCCGGGGTCGGGTTTTCACTATTTTTGAGAAAACTTAGGAAAAATTATATTTTTCAATAAAGTTAGTTCCTTTAGCATTAGCTAATGATATTAAGTTAATTTTGATTAGATTCGAGCAAGTTAGAGGTGAATTCAAAATGGAAAAGCTATAATTGAGCAGTGAGTGGCCTGCGGAATTGAGGTAAGTGTTTGGCCTAACTTTAGCTTGAGGAAATAGGACTCCCCACTTGTTTGTTACGTGAATTGCATGAGTGTGGTGTATAGGTGTGGTGACAAGTATCTATCCACCACCCAAATTGTTTGTTAAACATGATCTCCTTTCTTGTTCCCCACCTATTTGATTATTGTCTTAACTGTCACATGTCCATTATTGTTTCTATGACTATTTGGTCTTGTTGAATTGTTGTTAGTTATTGTTGTGACTGTTTGGAAAGAGTATTGGTTGTATGGGCTGGTTCCCTCGTGATATAAATATGACTGAGAGGTTTGGTATTGTTTTTATGGAATAAATGAATATATTTTAATTTTCTTGTTTCATGGTCGAGAGGTTATTCATGAAGTCATGAGAAAAATGTGGTTTATTATTTATAATTGTTGAAACAAAATTATTGTGAAAGGCCTGGCCTGATTTTTGAAATTTTGAATAAATTTATATGATATGTCTAGTGGGAGCGGGTTGCACGCCGCAACAGGAGTGATTATTTCAGGGAGGAGCAATAAGGGAGGACAGGTGGGAGCGGGTATCACGCCGCAACAAGGAGTGATAAGGGAAGATATTTATATTTATATTTTACTGATTTGTTTTAAAGAAAAAGGAAATAAAAGTTTGAATAGTTGAAATGGCTATTTTACTACTACTCTTTAAATATTTTCGTACTATTTTATTTAAAGTTAAAGTTTTGAATTTTGAAGAGTTATTTGAGAATTGGTTATAGCTGAGTTAATTTATTTTGTTGCAGCCTTTATTTATCCATTTGTTTAATTTTTTTCTGCCTTTATTATTTATTGTTGTTATCGGTTATATTGTTGAAGCCCGGCTTAGCCTCGTCACTACTTCGCCGAGGTTAGGCTTGGCACTTACTCAGTACATGGGGTCAGTTGTATTGATACTACACTTTGTGCTCTTTTTGCACAGATCCAGGTACCATTCAGCAGTAGAGGATTCTAGGACGACCACCCGATTTCGTTTGGAGACACGAGGTATATCTGCCGGCATTCGCAGATATCTGAGTGTCTTCTCCTATATTTACATACACTATTTTATATTATTCAGAACAGTTACACTATTTCTTTCAGATATTATTTGTAGTATTCTTTAGTCTTTTGTGGATTGTGACACCAGACCCTGGGGTAGTCTTAGAGTTGTTATTATAATTAGTTCTTAGTTCGTTTCATTTAATTGGTCATTGTTATTATTTTATTCTATTGTTGTTGGGAATTAATTAATTAAAATTGTTTAAATTAGATTGTTTATGCTAAAGTAATTAATTAAGGAAACTTAGTTAATCGACTTCTAACATTGGCTTGCCTAGCAAGTGTGGTGTTAGGTGCCATCACAATCACTAAGGTTGGAAATTTGGGTCGTGACACTTGGATTCCAGCCAGTCAAAGTTAGAGTATAGAATGCAAAATCAGAATAACGTTAGGTCTAGTGAGCCTATAGTGAGTTCAGAAAGTAGTAGTTTTTTGGTCCTCTAAAGGGAATGGAGGGAGAGAGTATATATAGTGATAGAAATCAGCACATACACATGGAACGAATCATCCAAATGCAAGTAGGTTAGAAAGAAGAATATTCCGGAATCAATTAGAGGTAATTTAGGGCACAAATCAAGAGATTCAGCAAATTAGGGAAGCACCCAAAAATTATTCAGAATATTTAAGATTGAAACAAATAATACCAGGAATATAAAATTGTTCATAATATTAAGGCAGACAAAAAATTAGGGAAACATAAAAACACAAAATTATTCTGAATATTCGGGCAAGTACTAAAGGAAACACAAATAATACCAAAACAAACATTATTAAGAATATTTAAGAAAATATTAAAGAAAACACAAAAAATACTAAAACAAAAAATATTATTGAGAATATTTAAGCAATTATTAAAGTAAAAATCAGGGAAAACATAAGGAAAGAAGTAATCGAACACAAAGGAAATATTCACCTGAATCGGTAAGAAAAGGAGAAAGTTTCAAACCTTAGTTTTAGGGAAAGTGTGAAATCAGTGGAAAATAAAGTAAAAATCGCACAAAATATGATGAATAGAGGTAGAATAACATCAAAATCAAACAATTGGACCTATTTTGGTCTGATTGAAAAGGTTTGAAAACCCTAACTTGGGGTAGGTAAGAATCATCAATAGATATCGAAAATATTCGTTACTAAAAAAGAATCAATGATGAACATGGATGGAATAGCCACAGAAATCAAAGGTGTAAACCGATTTAGTTCGATTTTGGAAAATTTTGCTTGCCATGTTAGGCAAAAAACTAAGTAAGATCATAGATGAGTGGCCAATGGTGAGGAGAGGTAAATAAGGTAAGGGAATCCATGGTGGATTCTGTTTTGGGGCCGGATTTGGGGAGGTTGATAGGAATGGAGGTTAGGGTTCATGAGAGATGAGAGACGAGGGGATTCTAGGGCGGCGGGGTGGTATAGAATGATTAGGGTTAGGGGTTTTAGGTATAGTTAAAGGGGCGGGTATAACATGGATCGTTGACCTTAGAGATCAACGACCACGATTTAAAGGGGTTCTGGGTCGGGTAGTTTTAAATGGGTATGGGGCTGGGCTAATGGGTCTTGGGTCAAGGGTATTGGGCTGTTGTAAAGGTGTTGGGTTAAATGTGAAAATACGGATTTTTTGGCTAAATGTTAAATACCCACTATTTAACAAATAAATAATTTATAAAAATAATTAATAAATAACAAAAATCACTTATGCATGAAAATGTTTTAAAATCATTACTTAATATTATCAAAATATAAAAATTTATTTTCTGTATAAATAATGTAATTATATATGCATATGGGCTATTATTGCAAAATATGCAATTTGGCCCTAAAATGCAAATAGAATTATGATAAATGCACTGAAAATATTTAAACATCATATTGGTATAAATGATAAGTTTATATTATTAAATCATCATAAAAATAATTTGTAGGGTAATTATTGGATATTTTTATAATAAAATGCATAAGGAAATTAATTTAAAGACTTTACAAATTATGGAAAATTAAGAAAAAATACTTGTGTATGCTTATAAATCAAATGATGATGCATATGCATTATTTTGAAAGTATATATATATATATATATATATATATATATATATATATATATATATATATATATATATGAGGGGAAAATTGGGTATCAACAATGGGATCAAGGTAGATACGAAGAAGGTAGAGGCAATGCAGAGTCGGCCTAGACCGTCATCAACTACGGAGATCCACAATTTCCTTGGTTTGGCGGGGTACTACCGTCGCTTTGTAGAGGAATTTTAATCTATTGCAGCACCTATGACCAGACTGACCCAGGAGGGTGCTCCGTTTAGGTGGACCGAGGAGTGTGTGGAGAGCTTTCATAAGCTCATGATAGCTTTGACTACAGCCCTAGCCTTAATATTGCCTACCGGTTCGGGGTCTTACACTGTCTATTGTGATTCCTCGAGGATTGTCCTTGGAGCGGTTTTGATGCAGGACGGTAGGGTGATTGCCTACGCGTATAGACAGTTGAAGGTGCATGAGAAGAATTATCCTTTCCATGATCTCGAGTTAGCAGCTATTGTTCACGCCTTGAAGATCTGGCGTCATTATTTGTACGGTGTTCCTTGTGAGATCTATACTGATCACCGGAGTTTGCAGCATTTGTTCAAGAAAAAGGACCTTAACTTGCATCAGCGAAGATGGTTGGAGCTACTTAAATACTATGATATCACTATATTGTACCACCCGGGGAAGGCCAATGTAGTGATCGATGCCTTGAGTCGTAAGGCGGAGAGTTTGGGGAGTTTAGCATATCTTCTGGCAGCTGAGAGGCCCTTGGCCTTGGAGGTTCAGGCCTTAGCCAGTCAGTTCGTGAGATTGCATATTTCAGGGCCTAGCCGGGTATTAGCTTGTGTGGTTACTCGGTCTTCTCTTTATGACCGTAATAGAGAGCACCAGTATCATGGTCCCCACCTTCTAGTTCTTCTGGACAGGGTTCAGCGAGGTGATGCTAGAGATGTGACTATCAGTGAAGATGGCGTGATGAGGATGCAGGGTCGGATCTGTGTGCCCAATTTGGATGGGCTTCGAGAGTTGATTCTTGAGAAGGCTCATAGCTCGCGGTACTCCATTCATCCGGGTGCCGTGAAGATGTACCAAGAGTTTAGACATCACTATTCGTGAAGAGAATGAAAAAGGATATAGTTGGGTTTGTGGCCAAGTGTCTCAACTGTCAGCAGGTTAAATATGAGCATCAAAGAGCGGGTGGATTGCTTCATAGGTTAGATATCCTAGAGCGGAAGTGGGAGCGGATCACCATAGACTTTGTATTTGGACTTCCACGAACTTTGAGAAAGTTCGATGCTATTTGGGTGATCGTGGATCGGCTGACAAAGTCAGCTCATTTTATTACAGTGTTGACCACTTATTCTTTAGAGAGATTGGCTTAGATATATATCAGAGAGATCGTCTGCCTTCATGTTATCCCAGTATCCATCATTTCAGACAGAGTTACACAGTTCACATCACGGTTCTGGAGAGCCGTACTGCATGAGTTGGGTACTAGGGTGGAGCTGATGTAAAAACCCGTAAACTTTCATGTCTAAAATAATGCCTGAATAGGTCCCTGTGTTGTTATAATTGTAGAAATACTTAAAACGGACCCATTTTGAGTAAAACGTATCCCAAAACGTAAAAGATAAAATTTTCCAGAATTTTGTGGTTATGCGATCGCATAACAGGTAGCGTACCGCATAGTGGTCGCATACCTGGACAACCTACTGTCCAAATTAAGGCCCAGAATGCGACCGCATTTTGGGAATGCGAACCGCATAGTTGTCGCATTCTTGCCCCATTGTTTTTGCGAGGGAGGTTATGCGACGCATTATGCGATCGCATAACAGGTATGCGGACCTCATAATGGTCGCATACCTGGGCAGTTTGTTTTCCAATTTTGGCCCCTTTAAGGGCCAATTATGCGACAGGAATGAGGACCGCATAACGGGAATGCGATCGCATTTCTGACCGCATTTATGTGTCGGGGATCCTATTTTCTAAATTTAAAACCCGACCCCCTGTTTAATAAAACACTCTCCTTCCCTTCATTCTTAACGATTTTCTGGCCAAGAATAGAGGGAGAAAAAGAGAGTTCTTGAGAGAGAAGATTTCAACATCATCCAATTTGATTTTCCAAAATCACTGAAGCCCGGAAATTTTCGAGTTATTGTCATCTTCTTCACTCAAAGAGGTAAGTCTTCACTCTATTTCCCCAATTTCTCAGATTTTGGTTAAGAATAAAGCACACATAGGTCGGTTCTTGAAAATTAAAGTTGAGACCTTGCATGCATGTGAGTTAAACTCCGTAATCTAGTAAATGGAAACAAGTTTGGGTAATTAATCTCAAAAGGAGGTTAGTAATCTAAAGGGGGCCACATAGAGTTTGATAAAATGCCCAATTGAATTCAAGCTTCCTAATTATAAATGGAATATGTCACATTGTGGAATAGATTGACGGTGCTAGACGGTCCGGTGATTTGTGATAGAAATTAAAAAAGGGAAATTTGACTCGAGGTATGTATGGTTAACTTTAATCTTTGTAGAGTCACCTTGTAGTGTCCAAGCATTCGGTATGAGTTTCTTGCTGACTATATGTGAAGTGATTGTTCTGAAGTACTGGGGTGTAAGATTTCGTTCTCTGATTCTCTCAGTCGAGCATCATGTTAATTGAAACTGTGAAAGATGATTTTTTGTGATTACACTATCATGTGCAAGGTTCGTTAAACACTTGAATATGTTGGTATAAAAGAATGGTAGAGAACCCAAATGTATGAATGTATCTAAGTGCTAAGGGCTGTGTAACAAGTGATGAAAAAGGAGATGTGAAGTGACTTAATTGAACTAAATGACCATGGTAATATTGTACATGACCCCTTGTTTGGCAAGGTTTATTGTGCCTTAATTTTTATATGAATTGTTGGTCGTAATGAATTTGTATTCTTGTTGATAGGAATCCTGGTGATTGAATTATTGATTGATAAAGACTATTGTGAACACATGATTGTTCGATTGTTATGAAAGTGTACTCTTGATGATATGAAGCCTTGTCAGTGAATTGTGGGTTGTTATTGTTGCTATGAAATGTGATTGTTCGGTAGGATCGGGTTGCACGCCGCAACACGAGGTAATAAGGGTGGAGAGGTAACAAGGGTGGAATGTGAATTGTAAGATGGGATCGGGTTGCACGCCGCAACACGAGGTAATAAGGGTGGAGAGGTAACAAGGGTGGAATGTGAATTGTAAGATGGGATCGGGTTGCACGTCGCAACAGAATGTAATAAGGCAGAAATGTGATTGTACGGTGGGATCGCGTTGCACGCCGCAACGGGAACCAATAAGGGTGGAAATGTTGAGAAGGAATAAGGGTGGAATGTGGTTGTGTTGAAATGAGGATCTGTGAAACTCTTGATTGTGGTTGTTTCTATTTCTGTGCAATACTTGTTGGTTCCATTAACTTTCTCTTATCTATGTATTGTTTGATTTTACTTAGAGTAATGCTTGTTCATACATACCAGTACTATTCAACGGTACTAACGTCCCTTTTGCCGGGGGCGCTACATCTTTTATATGGATGTAGGTGGTTCCATAGCAGGTAGCTCAGCCCGCCATTAGTAGTGCCTCCTCTTCATCTCTTCAGCAGTTCTGGTGAGCCCCATTTCCTCTCGGGCCCCGGTGTGGATTGTACCATTCTATTTTGCTTATGATGTAAAAGGTATAGCCGGGGCCTTGTTGCCGGCAAGTTTATGTATTACTCATAGTACTCTTAGAGGCTTCGTAGACACTATGTGGGTTGTATATATATGTATATTTTGGGCGGTAGTTGTACTCGTAATTGTGGATCGCAAATCAGAAAGGTTGTATGTAACTTGTATGTTTTGGATTATCTATTGTTGGAAGTTAAAAGAGAAAAAAATGGAATCATGTTGTAAATTGTACTTTGGATCTAAATTTTCTAACTCGTATGGAATAATGTATGTTATGAACACGGGGTAATACGATGGGTAGGAAAGGCAAACCAGGTCCGCTTGACTGGGTTCATCCGGTTAGGCGCCAGTCTCGTCCCTCGATTTTGGGGCGTGACAAACTTGGTATCAGAGCCTAAGGTTTTAAAAATGTCCTAGGATGTCTCGGAGCCGTCTCTAGTAGAGCCCTTCTTATCGGTGAGTTTTTTACCACATCTATAATGAGGGGGCTGTATGGACATTTAGGAAAATACCCTTTCATTGTTACTTTGTGTCGTGCGATGAAGTGAAAGGTAAAGAATGTCTCTATCTAACTCGTGCATTGTCCTAATTTTCAGTAAATGGCGCCCAAGAAGAGAGCTCGGCTTGGCCTAGAGGCCAATGCCACCCCAAGTATGGCCATAAATCCTTTATCTAATGGTGCGGGTGAGAATGATTCTTCGACCTTGCATCTGCCTGACTCCTCCGTGCCAGGCCAGTCTATCCCTATTCCTGCTCCTACGGAGGATACTAAAATCCCTCGCGCTGGTGTTCCTAATCCTTCCTCAATCCCATCTTCCGGTCCCAGTATTTCTGATGGGGACCTTAGGGGAGTTATTCAGTTGTTGACTCAGTTAGTGGCCTCCCAGCCCCAAAGATCACAGGCTTCCCCTGCGTCCTCTAGCGAGCAAGGGGATTCTTCAGGTTCTAGGGTCAACCAGTTTCTGGGGTTAGCCCCTCTAGAGTTCACAAGCACCGACCCAGAGGCTGATCCTCAAGATTTTGTAGATGAAATGTACAAGACTCTCCGGGTTATGAATGCTACTGAAACATAAGGAGTTGAGTTAGCTTCCTATCGTCTAAAGGGAGCAACATATTCATGGTTTGTGATGTGGGAGAGTTCCCGTGGAGAGGGGAGCCCTCCGGCGAGGTGGTTCGAGTTTGTAGATGCCTTCATGGATCATTTATTGCCTGCTGAGGTTATGGAAGCCTGTGCTGCAGAGTTTGAGGTCCTTAAGCAGGGCCACATGAGTGTGTGTGAGTACCATATGGATTTCGTGCGCTTGTCCAAGTATGCTACCCATATGATGCCGACTATGGAGGTCAGAGTTCGTCGGTTTGTTCAGGGCCTTGGTCCCTTGGTTGTCAATGAGGCTGCTACAACTTCTTTGCATTCAGATATGAACTATGGTAAGATTGTGGGTTTTGCCCAGGCTATAGAGGCTTGGAAAATGAAGATGACAATGGAGAGAGAGAACAGTAGTAGGGCCCGATCAGCGGACAACCCTGGGAGTTCAGTTGGAGGTGGGAGATCAGCCCTTTGGAGAGGGTCATCAGGGCCATCTCAGTCTTATGCTCATTCCTCAGCCAGTGCGCCGCCAGCAGGGCACAGTTATCAGTAGGGAGGTCGCTTTGGGCCTGGTTCAGATAGCAGGAGGTTCTATTAGTCAGGTCGTTCTGGTAGGAGGTTCCAGCAGCAGCGGAGGGCCCCATGTCCTAAATGTGGGAGGTTCCATTCTGAGCCATGTTACCTGGATATTCCGGTATGCTATAGATGTGGAGTGAGGGGACATGTTCAGCGAGATTGTTGTGCGCCCAGCCAGGGCATAGGTAGAGGTACTGCTCAGCCGTCCAGTTCTTCGGCCGCTACATCTTCAGCACGCCCTTCAGCTCCAGCAGGGCGCGGTGCGGCTAGGAGTAGAGCACGGGGTCAAGGAGGACCCAGTCGGTTCTATGCTTTGAGTGATCGCCAGAGTGCGGAGGCTTCTCCAGATGTTGTCACAGGTATTCTGATTGTCCAATCGCATGATGTTTATACTCTTATTGATCCCGGGTCTTCATTGTCATATGTTACTCCATTTATTGCTTCGCGTTTTGGGATAGAACCCGAACAACTTCATGAGCCGTTCTCAGTGTCAACTCCGGTTGGTGATTCTATTACGGCCGCGCAAGTCTATAAGAATTGTGTTGTCACGGTGTGTGGTCGAGATACCACGGTCGATCCTATTGAGCTAGGAATGTTAGATTTTGATGTGATCATGGAATGGAATGGCTTTACTCGTGCTTTGCTAAACTCGACTGCCGAACCAGAATTTTGAGGCTCGAGTTTCCTAATGAGCTAGTAATCGAATGGAAGGGGAATGATGTTGTGCCGAGAGGTAGGTTTATTTCCTATATTAAGGCCTCCAAGATGATAAGGAAGGGAGGCATCTATCATTTGGTCCGGGTCGCGGACACCACTTCAGAGGTGCTTGCTCCCGAGTCCGTGCCGGTTGTGAATGAGTTTCTTGAAGTGTTTTCGGATGAGCTTCCTGGGATTCTTCCAGATAGAGAGATCGATTTCAGAATTGATGTATTTCTAGATACGCAACCAATATCTATTCCACCGTACATGATGGCGCCAGCAGAATTGAAAGAGTTAAAATAACAATTGAAAGATCTAGTAGAAAATAGTTTCATTCGGCCAAATGTGTCGCCTTGGGGGGCACCGGTTCTTTCTGTTAGGAAGAAGGATGGATCTCGTTGAATGTGTATTGATTATCGACATCTCAACAAGGTCACCATCAAGAATAAATATCCACTGCCTTGGATAGATGATTTGTTCGATCAATTTCAAGGTGCCAGATTCTTCTCAAAGATTGACTTACGATCCGGGTATCACCAGTTAAAGATCAGGGAGCAGGATACTCCTAACACCGCCTTCAGGACTCGTTATGGGCACTTTGAATTTCTGGTAATGTCTTTTGGGCTAACCAACGCCCCAGCAGCTTTTATGGATCTTATGAATCGGGTTTTCAAGTCGTTTCTTGACTCCTTCATGATAGTCTTCATTGATGATATCCTTATCTATTCGCGAAGTCAGGAAGATCATGCTAATCACCTCATGGCAGTTCTGCAAACTCTTCATCAGTACCAGTTGTATGCAAAGTTTTCGAAATGTGAGTTTTGGCTAGAATCAGTCACCTTTTTGGGCCATGTTGTTTCTAGGGAAGGGATTAGAGTTAATCCCCAAAAGATTGTAGCGGTAAAAGATTGGCCTAGACTAACAACCCCGACAGAGATTCTTAGTTTCTTGGGTCTAGTTGGGTATTATCGGAGGTTTGTGGAGGGATTCTCTACCCTCGCCTTCCCATTGACTCAGCTGACGCAAAAAGAAGTTATGTTTCAGTGGTTCTATGCTTGTGAAAAGAGTTTCAGGAATTGAAATCAAGATTGACTTCGGCACCGGTGTTGACCTTGCTAGAAGGTACAGAAGGATTAGTGGTTTATTGTGATGCTTCGAGGGTTGGTTTGGGGTGTGTGTTTATGCAATGTGGTAAGGTAATAGCGTATGCTTCAAGGCAGCTGAAGAATCACGAGAAGAATTATCCGACACATGATTTGGAACTCGCAGCGGTTGTGTTTGCATTGAAAATCTGGCGGCATTATCTTTATGGGGGCAATGTGGACGTGTTCACAGACCACAAGAGACTTCAGTACCTATTCAAGCAGAAGGAGTTGAATTTAAGGAAGCGAAGGTGGTTAGAATTGCTTAAAGATTATGATATGAATATTTTGTACCATCCAGGAAAGGCGAATGTGGTAGCCGACGCACTTAGTCGGAAATCCATGGGTAGACTGGTACATTTAGAAGCCGGTCAGAGGCCTTTGGCTTGAGAGATTTATCAGTTGGCCAGTCTTGGGGTCTTTCTTTCGACCTCAGATGAGGGGGATGTCATGGTGCGTAATGGAACGGAGTCTTCGCTTGTAGCGGAAGTTAGTGAAAAGCAATTCAGAGATCCTGCATTGGTGCAATTGAGGGAAGCAATTTTGAATCACAAGGTTCCAGCTTTTTCACTCGGCAATGATGACGGTGTCTTGCGGTTCCAAGAAAGGTTATGTGTTCTAGATGTGGATGATCTCCGGGAGAGGGTAATGGCAGAGGCTCATAATTCCAAGTATTCTGTTCACCCAGGTTCTATGAAAATGTATCTCGATCTCAAGGAAATTTATTAGTGGAATGGTATGAAGAGGTGTGTGGCGGATTTTGTAGCTAGGTGTCCGAACTGTCAGCAAGTGAAGGCTAAGCATCATAGGTTCGGTGGGAGATGATCAATATGGACTTCGTGGTAGGATTACCTCGCACTCAGCGCAAGTTCGACTCAATTTGGGTGATAGTGGATCGACTCACGAAAGCAGCTCACTTCTTACCAGTCAAGTCCACCGATACTGCAGAACAGTACGCTCAGTTGTATATCAAGGAAATAGTGAGACTCCATGGCACTCCAGTTTCTATTATCTCGGATCGAGGGGCCCAGTTCACAGCTAACTTTTTTAGGAAATTTCAGAAAGGTTTGGGTACTCAGGTAAATCTCAGCACATCTTTCCACCCACAGACGGATGGTCAAGCGAAGAGGACTATTCAGACGCTTGAGGATATGTTACAGGCTTGTGTTTTGGATTTCAAAGGTAGCTAGGATGATCACTTGCCGCTTATAGAGTTTTCTTACAACAACAGTTTTCATGCTAGCATTAAGATGGCCCCATTTGAGGCATTGTACGAAAGGAGATGTAGATCTCCGATCGGATGGTTCGAGGTTGGTTAGGTAGAATTTTTAGGACCAGATCTTGTGTATCAAGCTATGGAAAAAGTTAGAGTCATTCAAGAAAGGATGAAAACTGCTCAGAGTCGTCAGAAGTCCTATGCGGATGTTCGTCGTAGGGATTTGGAATTTCAAGTAGATGATTGGGTATTCTTTAAGGTGTCTCCCATGAAGGGAGTGATGCGGTTTGGAAAGAAAGGGAAATTGAGCCCTAGGTATGTCGGGCCGTATTGGATCGCTTAAAGGATGGGAAAGGTGGCTTGTCGGCTGGAATTGCCCCCTGAATTGTCATTAGTACACCCGGTGTTCCATGTGTCTATGTTGAAGAAGGTGGTTAGAGATCCATCAGCCATCGTGCCAGTTGAGACTATTGAGGTTAATGAAGAATTATCGTATGAAGAGGTTCCGGTTGCTATTCTTGATAGGCAAGTCCGTAGGTTGAGGAACAAAGAAATTGCTTCAGTTAAAGTGTTACGGCGAAGTCAGCAAGTCGAGGAAGCCACGTGGGAAGCGGAAAGTGAAATGAAAGAAAAATATCCCCATTTGTTTGAACAAGTTTAGTAGTGATTGTGAGAACTGCCATCTCTAAGTGAATACACCCTTGTGTTTAACTTTGTGCAAGAACACTTCACTCTCCTAATTTCCTTATTATTGTAACATCTCAAGTTGTGCCATATTTGTGTATGTTGTGATTATTTGGGAAATGTGCAGCTCTTTGGAGTAAGCTAAAATTATGTGCAATTCATGTGGTAGTTAAATGATATGCAAGTTGTGGTCTTAACTGAATTATGTATAGGCATGTTGAAGTAATTGAATTGTATATGATTTGATCAGGATAATTGAATTATGTGCAAATTGTTGGAGTAAATGAAATTATGTGAAACGCATGTGATGGTTAAATGATTAATTGAAGTGTAGATTGGTAATGATTAATTGAAATGTATACAGCATGTTGAAGTAATTGAATATATGCAAATTGTTGAGGTAACAAGGTTATGAACAAGTTGTTAGAATAACTGCATTATGTAGCATTAAATAGGAAATATTTTTAGGGGGCTCTCTGACAGGTATATAGGCCTAGTTACAAAGGAAACTCTGGCAAAATTTTCAAAAAATATCGGAGTTAGTGAAAATTTGGGGGTTGGCATAATGTGTTTTCAAAACCAAGCGATTTCCCGATCCTCATTTGAGGACGAATGATTTTAAGTGGGGGAGGATGTAAAGACCCGTAAAATTTCATGTCTAAAATAATGCCTGAATAGGTCCCCGTGTTGTTATAACTGTTGAAATTCTTAAAACAGACCCATTTTGAGTAAAAAGTATCCCAAAACTTAAAAGATAAAATTTTCCAGAATTTCGTGGTTATGCAACGCACTATGCAATCGCATAACAGGTATGCGGACCATATAGTGGTCGCATAACAGGTATGCGGACCACATAGTGGTCGCATACCTGGACAGCCTACTGTCCAAATTAAGGACAACTATGCGGCCCAGAACGCGATCACATTTTGGGAACGCGGACCGCATAGTTGTCGCATTCTTGCCCCATTGTTTTTGCGAGGGAGGTTATGCGACACACTATGAGATCGCATAACACGTATGCGGACCGCATAGTGGTTGCATACCTGGGCAATTTATTTTCCAATTTTGGCCCATTTAAGGGCCAATTATGCGACAGGAATGCGGACCGCATAACGGGAATGCAATCGCATTCCTGACCGTATTTCAGTGTCGGAACTGTGTGAAGACGGTTTAGGAATGGAATTTCATCGATCCTATCAGCTCCGTGGGATTTTTTGGGGCTTAGGAGCGCGTCCGGAATGTGTTTTGGAGGTCCGTAGCTCATTTAAGCTTGAATTAGCGAAAGTCAAATATTTGGATTTTTGGACTGGTAGTGGAATTTTTGATATCGGGATCGGAATCAAATTCCAAAAGTTTAAGTAGGTCCATAGTGTTGAATATGACGTGTGTGCAAAATTTGGGGTCAATCGGACGTGGTTTGGTCGGTTTCGACATTGGCATCAGTTGTAGAATTGTGAAGTTTCAAGTTCTAAAAATTTGGATTTGAGGGTGATTCATGATTTTTGCTGGTTTTTGTTGCAGACCTTCCTTCATCAAGTTCGAGAGAGAGGTCTTGTGATTGCGTAGAGCATCGGAGAGAGGCAGCTGATTTGTTCTTCACGTTCGCGAAGTTGTGGTCGCGTTCGCGAGGATATGGGACCCTAAGCCTACGCGTTCGCGATATGGTCCTCGCGTTCTCATAGAGGAAAGGAAAAAATGGAACTTCAGGCAATAGGACTATGCGTTCGCGAAGAGGCTCCCGCGTTAGCATAGGGTTGGTCAGTGAAAGGTACGCATTCGCGGGAGGTCCCTCGCGTTCACGAAGGAGACGTTTTGGGTCAGTAAAAGTTTGTGCATCGCGTTCATGATTGTGATGTCGCGTTTGCGATGAAGAACACACCTGGGCAGATTTAAAGTGTTCAAAATCGAGGGTTATGTCATTTTTCACCATTTGGACTTGAGATCTCGGAATTAGGCGATCTTTGGAGGGATTTTCGCGTGGGTGTTTGGGGTAAGTGATTCTCTAATCTATGCTTAATTTTATCATCTAATTTCAGATTTGGGGTGAAAATTGGGGAAATATTGAGAAAAGTTCCTAGGCCGAATTTTAGAATTTTGATCGAGAATTTTGTATCAAATTTGAATAAATTTGGTAAAGTTAGACTCGTAAGTGAACGGGTGTTCGTAATTTGTGATTTTTAACCGATCCCGAGACTTGGGCTCCTAAGTCATAAATTGTTTTTCCCTCGTTGAATTGCACTACTATGTTTAATTGCTTAGTTTAGATTGGGAAAACATGCCTATGTGTTTTAACTGCCTATTTGATATTCGGTGGAACATGCTTAGGTAGATCCCTATTTCCCTTGATTGTGTTTAGTCTAAACTGTATAATTCGATGTCGTAACAGTCCTTTCATCTTGAGCTGCATATTTACGTTGGGACTACGGATGTATCTTGGGAGATCCCCCTGTCTTGCATATTTACTTTAGGACTACGGACGTATTCCGGGAGATCCCCCAGCACTGCATATTTATTTTGGGATTACGGACGTATTCCGGGAGATCCCCTCTGTACTGCATAATCATTTCGGAACTACGGGACGGTATCCCGGGAAATTCCCTGTTGTGTCTACCTTGTTCTGAGCCAAGGGCTCCCTTAACTGTTAAATTTTGTAAATTTCTTTAATTGTTTTACCGTAAAATCTATTTATTTCTTACTTCTTAACTTATTATATTTACTCTGGTAGGGCCCTGACCTGACCTCGTCACTACTCGACCGAGGTTAGGCTTGGCACTTACTGGGTCATTTTGGTGTACTCATGCCCTTTCCCACACATGTTTTCGTGTGCATATCTAGGTAGGAGCTATCAACCTCATGATTTGTGCGTGCTTGCTGATTCCAGGAGACTTCAAGGTATTTCTGCTCGCCTCCACAAATCCTCGGTGTCCCCTTGTATTCCCCCGCCTAGAGATTTTCTTTGTTTATCTTCAAACTTTTGTATAGAGCTACATAGATTATAGAAGCTTGTGATTTAGCGACATTTCGGGTTTGGGAGATTATTTTTGTATATGTCGAGTGTCACTATCCTTGTTATATAAAATATGTTGTTTATCTTTTATCGTTATGTTTTCTTTAAATGTTTCTGCAATAATAGGCTTACTTAATCGTAAAGACTAGGTGTCGTTACGACACCCTTTGGAGGGTTAAATTGGATCGTGACACTAACCTGGTTTCGCCAAGATCAGCTTATTCACAATGCCATCCTGGCTTCAGTTGATCCTACCCTTGCTGCATCGGTTGCTTCAGAAACCTATTCAAAGGTTGCTGGGGATGCGCTTCATATAACGTATGCCAATAAATCCCAAAAACGAATTTCAGTCTATGAAATCTCTTAGCTCGTCTTGCAAAGAATGCTCCACATGTTGCTGACTTTATGCATTAGGTTCGCTCTCTCTATGAGTAGCTTGCTACACCTAGTGCTCCTATATCAACGAGGAACTCATTGTGAAGATACTTACTGGTCTTGGATCTGATTTCAAAGAAGTTTCAACAACTATCCGGGCATGAGATACTACCTTCTAATATGAAGAGTTGCATGAGAAGTTACTTGACCTTGAACTCTTCCTGAAGCATCATGATACTCACATTTCTCTCAAACTCCATTATTGATGCTATTGCACAACGATCTACTACTCAACCTCGCAAAAATACCAACAGCAAGCGTTTCAAAAATGCAAACAACAATCAAACCAATCGAGGCCAACCATGGATGCCTTGTAAGAACTTTTCTCAGCTGACAACAATCTAGTTTGCCAGCTATGTGATCGTCCTGGCCATTCTGCCCGAGTTTTTCACAGCCAGTCCCACAATTATTTTCAGGCTAGAGTCAACTTTTCTGGACGTCAATCACAACAACAACCATCATGTATCATCGACACGGGGGCGTTACATCACATTGCCTCAGATGCTTAAAGCCTAGCACCTGCTCAAGACTACCAAGGGCCTGAGGAAATCACCATAGGTAATAGTACTACCATACCTATCTCCCAAACTGGTAACATTAATTTTAAAGCATCAACGATTTACCCTATCTAAAACACTTAGTTCTCCTGCCGTAGAAAATAATCTAATATTTGTCTCTCAATTTTGCCATGATAATAACACATCCATGGAATTCTTTCCTTTTTTTATCTTGTGAAGGATCTGAATATGGGGGCGACGCTAGTTCGAGGGTAGAGTAACTGGCGACTGTACACGTGGACACTAGATAGGCATCCCCAGTGCAGCATGGTTGTTCTAATTCAACTATGGCACCGACGTTTGGGTCATCAAAATTGTCGCACTTTAAATAATGTTCTGCACAAATTTCAATTCTGGTTAGTTCTTCGAGAGTTAGTTGTGATTGTAATTCCTACAATTCTAATAAAAGCCACATGTTACCTTTCTCGGTTAACTCCCTAAAGAGTCAACGACGCCTACAAATAATTTATAGTGATTTATGGGGGCCTGTGCCAATTTTATCATTGATCAAAAAAATATACTATGTTATATTTGTGGATCACTTTTCAAAATATATGTGTCTATACACCTTAAAATCTAAACCGGAAGTTTTGGAAGTCATTAAAACACTACATCCACTCTTAGAAAGACGTTTTCAAACAAAGATTTCTTCTTTTTACACCGATGGAGGAGATGAATTTCAAAGCTTAACTTCCTATTTAAAATCATAGGGTATTGAGCACTTGGTTTCCCCACCATACACTCCTCAACGAGTTGCGTTGGTAGACGTCGTCACCGGCATGTTATTGATACTGTAAAAGTACTTTTACACCAAGCCTCGTTACCCTCTAAATTTTGAAGTTTTGTAGGTAACCAAGTTGTTTAACTTATATATAGACTCATTACACCAATTTTAAATAATTGGTGCCCGTATAAAAAAAATTATTTCAAGAAGCACCAAATTATGAGTCTATTAAAACTTTTGGTTGTTTATGTTATCCATAGCTCAGACCATATGCAAAAAATAAAGTAGAACCCAACTCAATGCCCTGTGTTTATTTAGGTTTTTCGAATAAATATTATTCTCATTAGTGTTTTGATCTAGTCACCTATAAAATCTATCTTTCTAGAGATATGGAATTTTTAGAAAATAGTTATCCCTTTGTTAATATCTTTCAAAAATATAGGGATACTACTAAACTCTAGCATGGGATACATTAGATAACAATACTAGCTTTAAAAGAAAAATATTGATATATCTCCTCTAAGCACAAATTCTGAATTGTCACATCCAATTTCCAGGCATATACAGTCGCCAGTTGCTTCTCTGCATCCTATGCATGCCTCGTCAAGTTCAGATAATGATCCCTCTTTCCCTAATATCTCTAGGCAAAATAATCATAACCAATCTTCACAACCTGAATCTGACTCCTCTGACCAAGATAACCAAAACCCATCTCCAATTTTGCACCAATCAACCCCCACTCTCTACGACCACGCCTACCCAACCTCCACCTCGTCACCTAATGATCACAAGTTCTCAGACTAACAGTCTAAAACCCAAGAAATTCACATGTTAGTTCAATCCACACCCATGCCTGAACCTATACCAAAGACCTTCAAACAAGCACAAACTTACCCTCTGGTGGACTGCTATGCAGTCTGAATTTGATGTTTTAGTTAGAAACAAGATTTGGGACTTAGTGCCCAACGATCCCTCAAGGAATGTGGTTAATTGCATATGGTTGTTTAGGCTTAAGCATAAGCCTTATTGTTCGATTGACAGGTACAAAGCAAGGCTTGTTGCGAAAAGCCTCACAACGTGAGTTGGTTAAGACTATCGCTCAACTTTTAGCCAGGTGGTTAAACCTACAACTGTTCGTTTAGTTCTTACTATTGCAACTCAACTATCCTGGCCCATTCACTAGTTGCATGTTAATAACGCCTTTCTATAGGGAAATCTTGAAGAAGAGGTATACATGAAGCAGCGTACATTTTTGAATCTAGACAATATCCTACTCATGTGTGTAAACTTAATAAAGTTATCTATGGTTGGAAAAAATCTCCACGAGCTTGGTAAACTGAGCAGAAAAATTATATTCTTACCCTTGTTTTTATCAAGTGTGAATCTGATGCATCTCTTTTTTTCCTTCATAAGCTTGGACTTACTGTGTACATCCTTATTTACGTAGATGATATCATTGTGACTGTTAACCAACCAAATGCTATGAAATTCATTATTAACGCTCTGTCTTAATGATTCTCTCTTAAAGATCTTTGGTTGATTCATTACTTTCTTGGCGTTGAGGTTACACACACATCATATGGTTTGCTCTTATCTCAGCATAAGTATGTCAAAGACCTTCTCCAAGATGTTAACATGGCTAAATGCAAAGGCTCTCCCACGCGCATGACTTCTACATGTACCTTTGAAATATCTCGTGAGGATTCCAAAGTGGATGGAACTCTATATCGTCGAGTCATTGGAAAGCTTCATTATCTATCCTTTACTCGGCCTGACATTGCCTTTGTAGTAAGGAAATTATCCCAATTTATGAATTAACCAAGTGTTCCTCACTAGAAAGCTGTCAAGCATCTTTTGAGCTATCTCTGTCACACTACTCATCTTGGTATTAAACTTGCTAAAAAAATATGTTGCTCAATTGGTTGCCTATTCTGATTCGAATTGGGCTGCTGACCCACTTGATCGAACTTGTATATCAAGGTATGTTGTATATCTTGGTGATTCTCCTATCTCATGGTCTTCTAAGAAGCAACGTTCTATTTATCGGTCGTCTATTGAGGCCGAATACAGAGTTGTTGTAGCTACAACCTCTGAAGTTGTCTGGCTCAAAAACTTTCTTCGTGATCTTCACTTTCCATTGTCCAGTCCTCCTCAAATTCTCTATCAATTGTGCCAATCCAGCTTTTCATAGCCTTATGAAATATGTTGAGATCAATGTTCACTTTGTTCGTCAGCTTGTGCAATCTAAGGTTCTCGAGGTCGATCACCTTCATGCTACAGATCAAGTTGTAGATATTCTAACAAAAGCCGCTACCCAGTTCTGCGTTTCTACGTATGTATCCCAAGTTGCGTTTGGTTGACACCAGCCCTACCTTGCTGGGCGTGTAAAGGCCTCTTCATTGATTCAACTTTATCCATTAACATAGCCCTTATATGTAACGATCCGACAAGTCGTTTTGAGAAATTAAGCTTCATTCGGTGGCATAAGGTCTTGAGCATCTTCATATTATGTATATCGACTTGTGTGCATAGTTGGATTCAGTTACCGGATGATCCAGAGTCGAATTGGAACAAAGATTTCAGTTTTTGGAAGCTTAAGTGGTGGAATTTGACCAGAATTTTGAATTTTGTGTAAATGGCCCCGGAATTAGTATTGGGTGATGTCAACAACTTTGTATGGTGGTTTTGAACTTAGGCATGCATCCGGGATTGGATTTGAAGGTCCGTAGAGTAATTTGAGATAATTCGGCGAAAGTTGGAAATTTTGAAGTTTGGGAAAATGGAGAAGTTTGACCACAGTTGACTTTTTGGGATATCGGGGTCGAAATGTGATTCCGAGGGTTGGAACAGCTCCGGGATGTCAATTGGGACTTGCCTGCAAAATTTGGCATCATTCCGGGTTGAATTGATAGGTTTCGGCACGAGTTTAGAAGTTTGAAGATTTGAAAGTTCATAAGTTTTATATATGGTTGATTCACTGTTTCGGCATTGTTTAATGTGATTTGAAACCCCGAGCGAGTCCGTGTTAGGTTATATGACTTGTTTGTGTTCTTGGACGGGGCCTCGGGTGTGTTTCGGATGGGTGTCGGGTCATTTTTCCCCATTTTTGTATTGTTGTTCTGGTGTCTGATGTTCTTCATCACGATCGCAGTGCTCCTTTCGCGATCGATATGCGTTTCTGATGATCGCCTCAATTTCCTTCTTCGCGATCTTGTATCACTCCTCGCTATCGCGTAGCTCTCCATATTTCCCTCTTCGCGTTCGTGTCACCCATTACGCGATCACATAGTAGAAAAAACCCTGGCCTCGAGCACTCGTACTCGTTACTCTTCGCGTTCGCAAGTTTTCCTACGTGTTCGCATAGGCTCCACCATTTCTCTTCCGCACTTGCGAGCTAGTCCTCGCGTTCGCGAAGTACAACCTGGGCAGCTTTCCCTTTTCTTTTTCGCGATCGCAAGTGGCTTTCCGTGATCGCGATTCATTAAACGCCTGGGCAGAATATGAATCTTCAAATCGAGGGTTAGGCCATTTTTATCACATTTTGACTTTTAGAACTCGGTTCTTGGCGATTCTTGGTGGGTATTTCAAGAAATTAGACTGGGTAAGTGTTCTTCGCTTAGAATTAAATATACTCCATGATTTAATCCTTGTTTTATTATTTAAATTGTGTTTTTAATTGGGGAAAATGTTGGTTTTTGAATAAATTCCCAAAAACGAAATTTCATGATTTGAGGGAGGGAATGGTATCGGAATTTGGTAATTTTTGTATGGTTGAACTCATATTGGAATGGGTATTCGGATTTTGTAAAATTTGAGGGGTTCCGAGGTGCGGGCTCGGGGGTCGATTTTTAGATTTTTTTTAAAGATCGAAACTTTATTATCCGAAATAGCTCCTTATAAATTTTATGTGTGTTTTGAAGTTGTTCTAGTTGGATTTGAGCCGTCCGGAGGCCTTTTCACCCGAGAAGTCGATTTTAGAGTACCGAGTTGTCGTCTTTGAGGTAAGTATCTTGCCTAACCTTGTATGGGGGAATTACCCCTTAGGATTTGAGTCTTCTATGTTGATTGTAGCCCGTGTACGCGAGGTGACGAGTGCGTACTCGGACTTATTTGTAGGAGGTTGGCCTATTAGGGTTCTTATGTTATTTAATTCCATGAGTACGAACTTGTACTTATTATTATTGTGTTTCTGATTGCTAGTTTCATCTTTACCTGATTAAATTAGAGTTACTTGATTTTAGATTCACCTTATTGCTTACTTGATCTTAATTGACTTAACTGAAGATTTGACCCTTTTACCTTCATGCTATATTTTTCATAAACTACCTATTTAATTGGAATTAGTATAATCTCACCCTTTAATTGTTTAGCATCGATTGGAGTCATGATCATCTTTTGCGACTTACCCTTATTTGGATTGTTGAAAATCTCTCGTAATTGCTCAACCTTAAAAGGGACTTGGATAACCTATAACTTAGCCGACTTGTCTCTATTTGGAATTAATTGACTTGTGTTGGCTTCTTATTGTTGACTTGAATATTGTGGATTTGTTGTTACGTCTTGTTTCTCCCTGGTTAAGCTATTTTATTTACGCTTAGTATTTCTCTTCAGTGGTTATTCCTTGTCAGTGAGTTCTACTGTTCTGGTGATTTAAGTTCTTGTATTGATTTGCTCATCGTACATTGCATTTCTATCATTGTTACTTTTGTGCCTGTTGTGGTGATGTATGATGTATTCTGTCGTGTTATAGTTGGTATCCTTGTTGGTTGCATTGCATATTTAAATTGGGAACTACAGACGTATTCTGGGAGATCCCCCATGCACTGCATATTTACTTTGGGGACTACTGACGTATTCTGGGAGATCCCCACAGCACTGCATATTTACTTTGGGGACTACGGACGTATTCTGGGAGATCCCCCCCAGCACTGGATATTTACTTTTGGGACTACGGGCATATTTTGGGAGATCCCCCTGTACTGCATGACAAATTCTGAACTACGGGACGGAGTTCCGGTAGATTTATCTTGAAGAAATTATGTTCGAATGATATTTACTGAAAAGTATAGTTGAAAAGCATTTACCTCGAAGAAAACTATGTTTGAAAGACTATTATTTGGAAAGGTATATTTGAAAGGTGTTTACCTTGAAGAAAACTATGTTTGAAAGACTATTATTTGGGAAGGTATATTTTGGATATCTTGAAGAAAACTATGTTCGAGAGATATTTATTGGAAAAGTACATTTGAAAAGCATTTATCCTGAAGGAACTACGTTTGAAGATTATCTTTCTGTAAAGTATATATATATATATATATATATATATATATATATATATATATATATATATATATATATATATATTCGGAGGAAGTATATTTCAAAGGAATTTTCTATTTGAAATGATTATATTTTAAAGCTTTCAATATAAACTTGAGGGTGAAAGTTTACACTCGAAGATTTGACCAATTTCTTGGGGTTGTTGGCTAAGGCCTGATGTGGAAAATATTGCAGTGCTGAGTTACTACTTGTTCTTACCGTATTGTGGTTTCTGGTTTTTGGGTTGTGTTCCCGTCCATTCTTCGGTGTATTGTTATGGTGTTCTGTTGCTATTTGTTGTATTTCCTTCCGCATTGTAGTTGCTATGTTGTTAACTATATTGTGTAGTCATTAGATAGACGTCATGTTCTGTCATTCCTATATTTATGCCTGTTTAATTTATTAGACCAGTGGGTGTCTTGACTAGTCCTCATCACTATTTCACTGAGGTTAGTCTTGATACTTACTGGGCACCACTGTGGTGTGCTCATACTACTCCTATGCACATTTTTGTGTTAAAATGTGCAGATTCCAGGCTTTGCATAGCCGGCCGATTGATTGTTAGCAGCGCGATTGATGTTGTGGAGACTCAAGATAAAACCGCTTGCGTTCGCGGCTTCGGAGTCACCGTCTTATTTTTCTGTTCGCACTGTTGTACTTATTTTCTTAACAGTGGCATTCTAGGAGTTATAGTGTAAAATTCTGTAAAGCTTATGACTTGTACTTACCCGATTTTGGGAAGATGTGCAATGTGTAAAGATTATTCCAAAAAGCATTTAGATGATTCTTATATTATAATTGATGTCGTTAATAATAGGCTTACCTAGTCCTTAAGACTAGTTGTTGTCACGATACCCCATGGAGGAAAAACTGGGTATTATATGTATCTTTTATCTGTATCATCTCTATATCTTTTTAACAGCCTTTTCTTTAGGAGTTTGTTAGGCCTTATGTATCTGTATCTTCCAAAAGATTTATTGTTGTAAGTTTGCTCTATATAGGAGCTCTTACTTCATTAATAAAATCAATAGTCTGCAGCCTTCGTCTTTACTTTGTTGTTGTTGTTACACAAACTCTAGATCCGTATTCTTGTCGTGAACTTCTTTTTTTGTGCGCTGGAGTTGTACTTGTATATTCATGTAGAGGAGATTGTGTGATCTTGAGAATTTTTATGTTTAGAGAATATATACCTAATTAATTTTCTTCAAAGGACATTAGTTTTTGAATGAAAAATAGATCTGATTAATAGAACAATATAATTTAAATAGTCGATTCCAACTAGTCATATTATAATTGAGACTGATTTAGTTGATGATGAACTTAATATTAAGTATAAATGGACTTTATACGTAAATAGCTGGCCAAATTTACTATATTTTTTCCTCTAGCTGGTAACATAAATTATACACTGATATACATGATGTTGGGCTAGACCTGCAACTCATGATAAGTGCATATGAATATCTATATCTAACTCCTGAGATGTCTCATTTTGGACCATGAATTTTTTTTCGTTTTAAAACGATAGAAATAAAATCAGATGAACCAGAGGTACAATTAAACCTTCATAATCTCCAAAACCTTCTTCTTCTTCTTCTTCTTTTTCCGCCATAGTTCTCATATATTCAGTTCTCTGTTATGAATTTTTCTAGACATTCTATAGTAAGTTCAAACAATAGAAGATGATGCATGTTGGCGGTGTTCCAACAATTAATGTTGTTAAAGGAAATTGATTAAAGTTTTAAGATATTTCCTTTTTATTCAAATAATTTGGATTCGTACGAGATAGGCTCACTGTAGAGTGAAGCACATCCTATTGGAATGACTCAATTCTCCAAACTCAAGCTCGAGACATTTTAATATTTTGCTTATCGTTAGACATGTTATTATCATTATTGGACAAAAATCAACCCAATACCATTAAGAGTTTACATACATTCTTATATGCAGTTTTTTTTTCTTATCACCCTACATATGTGTGACTTTATTTGCATATCCTTGTGGTTTGCAGGAGAAGAAAATGGCTGAGGACATATCATATGGTAACTCTAGTCTCTAGTAATTAGAGAGCTCCTTACACTTTAAGAAGAAATAAAGAATATGGGTATACTTTAAAAGAAAATTTTGAGAAGCCTCTTTTAACCAATTCTTGGGGAAAAAAATTAGAGGCAAAACTTAATTGTTACTAAACAACTTGGACAAAATATTGTGTGGAGTACGATTGGGGAAAGAAGTCATGATTATGACAGCTTATCCTGTTACATACGTAGATGATAATAGTGCACTTAATTATATAATTTCATTGGCTAGGAATGTAAAAGAAACAAATGTAACGACCTGGCCGGTCATTTTGGAGAGTTAGCGCCCCGATCCCCAGATAACTACTCCTCCCATGTCTTATTAGGTTAATGGAACGAGTCGGAGCGTTGAGTGATGAAAATTGGAGTGTTCTTGGACATATAGTCCTTTAAGGTGAGCTTTAACCTTAGAAATTGGGCCGGAGCGGGAGCTGTGTGAAGACGGATCCGGAATGGAAATCCGTTGACTCCGTTAGCTCTGTTGAGTGATTTCGGAGTTGGGTGCGTGTTCGGAATGTGTTTTTGAGGCCAGACGTAGATTTAGGCTTGAATTGGCGAAAGTTAGAATTTCGGCGATTTCGGCCGATAGGTGAGATTTTGATATCGGACTCGGAATGGAATTCTGAAAGCGAAAGCATGTCCGGAATGTCATTTATGACTTGTGTGCAAAATTTGAGGTTATTTGGACGAATTTAGACGTGGTTAGGCGTCGGGGGTGAATTCTTGAAAATCCCTATGATTCTTAGGCTTGAATCTATGCATTTTTGGGTATTTTGATGTTATGGGACGTGTTTTTAAGGCTCGACTAAGTTGGAATGAGGTATTAGGGTCAGTTGATGGTTTTTGTTGATGTCCCGGGGGCCTCGGGGTTATTACGGATGCTTAACGGAAGAATTTTGGACTTGGTAAATTGCTGAACAAGGCTCCTTCTGGTGTTTCCGCACCTGCGATGGAAATTCCGCAGATGCGAGCTCGCAAGAGCGGCCCCTAACCGCAGGTGCGAGGTTGGGCCAGGCCTTCTCAGTCTCCGCAGGTGCGATTGGGTTTCCGCAGGCGCGGA
>ML248876.1:0-19768 GCA_005239495.1 Nicotiana undulata
ATGCCGTGCCTTTTTCTGTTCATTATCTGTTGAGAAGTTAAATTCCTGCCTATACTTTTACATCTCAGTTATTACCCTGTTCTACCGTGCTAGCATTTTTGTGCCCCTATTACCCCAACATGTCCTCCCCGTACCTGTCTTACTTGCTTATTTCTGTTGCCATCTTTCCTGTTATTATATAAAACTGTACAGGTACATATGTTGTTGTTGGTCCTAGCCTCTTCACTACTTCGCCGAGGTTAGGCTCGACACTTACTCAGTACATGGGGTCGGTTGTACTGATGCTACACCTGCACTTCTTTATGTTGTGCAGACTACGCAGCCGGACCCGGTGATCACTGACGGTCGGAGCATCTCATCAGTTCATACAGGAGACATCGAGGTAGACCCGCAGACGTTCGTGGGCCTTGGCGTCACCTTCTACTCTTCACTTTCAGTTTTGTCTTACTTTATATTCCAAAGACAGTCCTATGTACTTATTTTCAGACCTTTNAACCTCTTAGACAGTTCGTGAGTATGTGACACCAGTTCTGGGATTTGTATATGGTTTTTATTTTCGAAAGTGCTATGTTGTATTTTGGTTATTTTGTTAAATTTCATTGTGGGCCATCGATGTCTTAGTCATATTGTTCGTTTTAGTTGCTATAGAGATTTATTTAGTTCAAACATTGGCTTGTATAGCGGGTTCAACGTTAGACGCAGTTATGGCCTGAAGGTGGGCTTTCGGGTCGTGACAAGTTGGTATCAGAGCCCTAGGTTGCTTAGGTCTCGCAACTCACGGACAAACTTGGTAGAGTCTGAGGGATCGGTACGGAGACGTCTATACTTATCCCTAGAGGCTGCAAAGTTAGGAATAACTTCACATCTTTCATTCTCTGTCGTGCCAGTTGACATCTGAACACTAATTGAGTCTCTATTTTTACTCTCTCGGAGATGGCGAGGACGCGTGCTTCCTCATCGACCGACCAGCAGCATGATCCTCCTATTATAGCTCCTACGAGGGGCCGAGGCCGAGGCCGTACTAGAGGTCGAGGCAGAGCTAGGGCAGCAGCTCCAGTAGAGGACCCACAGGTAGACGTTGCCGGTGAGGTTCCTACTCAGACAGTCCCAGTTGGACCAGCTCAGGTCCCAGAAGGGTTCATTGCCACCCCAGTGCTTCAGGACGCTCTAGTCCGCTTAGTGGGACTCATGGAGAGTGTGGCTCAGGCCGGTCTTCTTCCTACTGCACCATCTGGATCTCAGACTGGGGGAGGGACCCAGACTTCTATTATTCATACACCAGAGCATGTTGCCACTCAGTTTCAGACTCCAGCACCTCAGTCAGCCGGATTAGCACAGCCAGGTATTGCAGCACCTGTAGTTGAGGGAGCAGCAATGTCAGCAGACGCTCTATGGAGGTTGGACCGGTTCACCAAGTTATTCACTACTACATTTACTGGTGCACCATCAGAGGATCCCCAGGATTATTTAGACAGTTGTTATGAGGTTCTTCGGAACATGGGCATTGTGGAGTCCAATGGAGTAGATTTTGCTACATTTCGCCTTTCAGGCACCGCCAAGACTTGGTGGAGAGATTACTGCTTGACCAGACCAGCTGGGTCTGCACCTCTGACTTGGCTCAGTTCTCCGAGTTGTTCTTGGGGAAGTTCCTTCCAGTTACTCAGAGAGAGGATCTTCGGAGGCAGTTTGAGCGTCTACAGCAGGGCTCCATGTCCGGCACTCAGTACGAGACTAGGTTCATTACGCTGGCCAGGCATGCCATTATGATACTCCCCACTGATTTGGAGAGGGTTCGGAGGTTTATTGAGGGTCTAGCTCAGCCCATCAGGCTTCAGATGGCCAGAGAGACGGGTACTGATATCTCCTTCCAAGATGCAGCCGATGTGGCCAGGCGCATTGAGATGGTATTATCCCAGGGTGGTGGACAGGGGTCTGACAAGAGACCTCGTCATTTCGGCCATTTCAGTGGTGCCTCATCTGGGGGCAGAGATCCCTTTGGCAGAGGTCATCCTCCTAGGCCTTATCAGTCGGCACTCTAGGTATCCCGCAGTACACCTTCAGCTTCCATCAGTGCACTGCCGATTCAGAGCTATCAGGGTGGTCATTCTGGTCGGCAAGGACAGTTCCAGGGTCAGTATTCTTAGCAGCCGATGTCTTGCTTCACTTGCCGTGGTATGGGGCATATTTCCAGGTTTTGCCCCCGAGGTTTTGGTGGTTCTCAGTATCAGGATTCCCGTGCCATGGTTCCCACATCAGGTGCACCCTCACCCCCTCAGCCAGCTAGGGGTGGTGGTCGTGGTGCCAGAGGTGGAGGTCAGACGCATAGAGGTGGAGGGAAGGCCATGAGGGGTAGAGGTCAGCCCGTAGCAGGTAGACCCAGAGATGTGCAGGTACGAGGGGATCAACCCCGGTGTTATGCTTTTCCTAGAGTTCAAGATCCCCCTCAAAATGGCTGCTAGGTCGAGTATATAAAAGTTGAAGTTGGAAAAATGTGATTTTACATCTTTGTCCCCATCTGATGCCCGACTATAAACCCAAGCTCTTGGGTTTCCAAAATGGGTCGTCAAAATGAGTGAGTTCGACATAGAATATAAACCAAGCACTGCAATTAAGTCGCAAGTCTTGGCTGACTTCGTGGCTGATTTCAGTCCAAGATTACTACTTCTGGCAACCAAGGAGTCAGTAATGGTATCGAAATCAACATAAGGGGTTTGGAACTTGTTTACAGTTGAAGATTCAAACATAAAAGGGTCTGGGCTTGGTATAGTCTTAATCACGCCTTTGGGGGAAACCCTAAGGCAAGCTTTTAGAATGGTCCATTTAACTAACAATGAAGCATAGTATGAAGATTTGATTGCAGCGCTTGAATGCTACTCACAGATGGTGGTAAATCAGGTCTATATAATCTTCGAATATAAAGAGGAGCGCATGAAAAAATATGTGGTAAAGGTACAGGCTCTGTTGGCACGATTTCGGGAGTGGTCGATTACTCATATCTCGAGGGAAGATAACGCAGAAGCATACGCATTGTCTAACCTTGGATCATTGACAGGAATAAATGGATCAGAATCTGGGACGGTAGTACAACTGATGAACTCAATCCTGGATACAGATGGTTACTATAAGGTAAATGCGACTAATTTGTTCTAGGACTGGAGAAATGGAATCATCGATTATCTCGAGCACGAAAAGCTACCCGATGACCACAAAGCATCATGTGCATTACGATCCAACGCAACGTGATATAGCTTCAATAGACGCCAATTGTATAGAAAATCTTTCCAAGGCCCGCTGGCCCGATGCTTATGGGGCATCCTAAGCTAACTATGTCATGAACCAGGTTCACGAAGGGACATGCGGCAATAATTCAAGCGCAGATTCCTTAGTGTTGAAGATGGTAAGGGCAGGATATTATTGGCCTCGCATGAAACAAGATGCCAAAGACTTCATACGAAAAAAAGATAAGTTCCAACACTACGCACCACTGGTGCATCTGCCAGTAGAACCCTTATATTTGGTTCTGTCCCCGTGGACGTTTACGAAATAGGGAATGGACATAGTCCAACCACTACCGTCGGCTCCTGGAAAGGTAAGAGGTCTTTTAATTTTGACTTCACTATTTTTCTAAGTAGGTGGAAGCAGGTCCTTGTCAGAAGATCGGTGAGCGCTAAGTGGTGGATTTCTTGGGAAAATATAACTTGCAAGTTCGGAATACCAAAAGAGATAGCATGCGATAATGGGCCATAATTTATCGGTGCAAAAATTACAAAGTTCCTCGAAGATTTAAACGTAAAGAGGATCATATCTTCACCCTATCATTCGAGCGAAAATGGTCAAGCGGAGTCAAAGAGCAAAGTGATTATTTAAAACGTTAAGAAAAGGTTGGAAGCCGCAAAAGGTAATTGGCTCGAGGAATTACCCGGAGATCTATGGGCATACCGAACAATGGCCAAATCGAGCATAGGAGAAACTCCCTTTTCCCTTGGGTACGGTGCAGAAGCTTTAATCCTAGTAGAAGTAGGGGAAGTCACCTTGAGATATTTCCAAGCAGATGAAGAACCAAACAATGAAACAATTTTAGTCAACTTGGAGCAACTCGATGAGCACGGGGACATGGCACATATGAGAATGACAGCCCAAAAGTAGAGAATGGAGCGGTATTATAACCAAAGAGTCAACCTCCATTATTTCAAAGTAGGAGACTTAGTCCTAAGGAAAGTAACTCAAAACACCTGGGAGCTCAACGTGGGCAAGTTAGGCCTAATGTGGGAAGGCCCCTACCAGGTTTCAGATGTCACCGAAAAAGGTTCATATGCATTGGAGAACCAAAATTGAGAAAAGTTGCCCAGCAAGTGGAATGTGGCACACCTCAAAAGATATTATTGTTGATGAACATTATCCGAGCATAAAGTATGTGCTGCACTATTTTTCCCTTCGTTCAGTTTATGTCTCAATTGAGTTTTTTTGGCAAGGTTTATAACGAGGCATCAACAGAAAGCATACTATGAAGATAGCAGCAATAAGACCTTTAATAGCAAGGCACACAAGCAAATATCCACTCGAGGACGGTTAGATAATCTTTTGCTCTATAGCAAATTCCCACCCGGAAGTTAAGTTTTCTATTGTGCAAAGGTTACCCGACCATTTACGAGCGCAAACCACTAGAGGGTTGTTAGATAGTCCTTCGCTTGATAGCATAAATTCCTTAGGGGAAATAAATATGTTACCCAGTTAAGGATTATCTAGAAATTCATTGGTGGAATCTTCAAAGATACAAGACTTCCAGTGTTCTAATTTGCATTCTTCGCATTCGAAAACTGGGGGAACTATATGAAGATACAATGACTGCCACGTCAGCAGGAATGAAAAACCGAAAACTAAATTGTGTCATCGGATCTGAGGACTGCATGGACAGCCCCGTAGAAACAAGTTATACAAATTACCACAAGTACTGGCAATTTCTTTTCAGCATAGCAAATGCTTATATACTTTCTTAAAATAGAAGGAATAAACTGAAATGAAATCCTTTTGTTTTTATCAAGTTTCTTGTCTGAACAATGAATTAATTTTTTCATTTGAAAGTTAAACAAGCACTTCAAATGCTAGTGTCGTAATGAACAACAGACGCCCTCTTCAAGAGCACTGTAAATATAAGAGGGCCCTCTCTTATAAAAACCCTCACATTAAAGGGTTGGTTTCGAATGAATTATGCCCGGAATCAAATGTCTTCGGGAAAAAATACACCCGAAGTCGTATACGAAAGACGCAAAAAGTAAACTTACGCAAATACTTAAAATACCCTCACGAAAAAGGGTTGATACTCATAGCCAAAATTCTTTCGGGGAAAATACACCCAAGGCTTTACATAATAAGAAGCAAACAGGAAAAATTGCACAGAACTCTTAAGCAAAAGGAAGAAAATGCAAAGGTTAAAGACTTGCATGAATATTCAAACGAAAGAAAGACTCAAATAAATACTTGAGCGAAAATATGTTTTTATTTACAATAACATGCCAAAACAGAATAGATACAAGAATTGGGAAAAGAAAAGGAAAGCTAAATTGTAGTATCTTCGAAATCCAGAGGAAGAGAGGTGTCCGCGTCCCCGAGAGTAGTAGATGGATCTACCAATGCTAAACATTTTGATCTTCATCAGTTTGGCCTTCATCATTATCATCCTCCAATTCTTCTTCGGTTCCCAAAAACTTAGAATCGAAACTAGAAAGACCAGGAGCATCAGACCTTGCTGGGAGACCACTTTTAGCAGTTAACTCAAGCTCACAGGTCTTAGCAATTATGTCATCAAAATCAATGATACCAGCTTTGGCCTCCTCCAAGGTTTTCCTCCTCATGTTGTACATAGCGTAAGTTTTCTCAACAATGAGGGAAGTCGCTCGGTGCTTGAGTTCTTCTTTGAGTTGGGTGACCTAGGCAGAAAGGTTTTCCCGACGCATCTAACGGACTTGAGGCTAACATCGAGCTCGCGTAAAGTAGAGTTGAAAATCTTATTATGCCCAATGGTCCTTTTGTGCTTCTCCGCCAGCTGGGCATATTTCACCTTTGCAGCAGCAAGCTCTTCAACCTTGGAATTCAAGGCTGCCTCTATGTTGTTCAATCTTTCAGTAGAGGCCGCCTCATGATCGGATGCAGTAAGAATGGCATTATGGACTTCAGCCCATTTGGCCCTAGCCTCTTCAAATTGGACCTCAACAGGGCAATCTCTCGGCTAAGGGTCTATACTTCCTGATCACTTTGCTGCAAACGAGTTCCCAACGCAATAGCCTCGGCAACCTTAGTTTCCAATTCTGAGAAGCGAATAATGGCTTGGTCCCTTTTAACCAAAAGTTGATCCCGCTTGGATGTAAGTTCCTCATTTTCCTAATCAACCTTTGAAGGCCTCGGAAGCAAGAAAGTTGGCCTACAAAGAGAGAAAAACAAACTCATGCTCTATTTATGCAAAAATAGTGGAAACAACAAAAAAACTAAAAATATACCGTTGCGGCATTATGCATGGCGTTGTTCAACAAGAACTCTCCCGAGAGAGCCTGAACCTTTTCCCAATCTTCTTTGAAGCCAAAGGCTTCAGGTAATTAGTAAGATCCACCGACCAGGATAGCAAGTTCCATCCAGTAAAGACCGAAAGAGTAAAATTCCTCCTTCATTGCGGATCTCCAGAGGGGGCAGCGTAATTTTGCCCCAAATTCCCATAAACTGGGGACTGGGAAAGAGGGACACTTCCTTCATTATCAAGTATGGTCGGTGGAGGTGATGTGGCAGTTGCTGGTGGAAGAATAGATGAGGATGAAAATGATGTAGCAATTGTTGGTGTTGGCGAAGGTGGAGTTGAAGTTGATGGAATTGAGGAGTGAGAAGCAGCTGCATCGAATGCAGTGCTGGTTGTTAGATGCTCGCCAACCAAAAATGGAAGGGACCCGGTACTTAGCCCCCTAGCACTAGGCACTTTAATTATGGATCGAAGACGATAGTTGGCATTATCTACCAAATCAAGCTCTCCCCAAAGTGTCGAAACATCATCCTCGGTTGGTGTAACTATCTCAAGTCGAGCATCCTGTTGAGATCATGAGGATCGTCGTCTTCTATGTAGAGAAGATCACTCATCACTAACTTCTTCATCATCGTCGATCATCACAGTGTCTACGACCAGCCCGGAAAGAGGGCCAGTCATCATCACTACCGGAAAAAGGGCCAGTCACCATCACTACTGGAGATGATTCTGGGGCAGCATCTTTGCCCTCTTATTCTTTTTCCCAGCCCTGAAGGAGCGTCTTCTTTTTAGTTGTTTGTCCTCCGGCCGGGGACCCCGTAATGATACACTTGTACCCGAAGCAGGCCTAGAGATACATGTTCAAGTAAGCCCCTCCTAAAGCAGCCTTGTCGCATCAGCTGGATCAGCCAATATGTCCTCCTAGGGGACAGCAACACAGCCCGTGGATAGACCTCATTTCATTGACAAGGTGGAAGGGATCAATCAAGTTCTTCACATGAAAAATTGAAACACGGTGAGGTTGAATTACCATGAATTTTGACCTTCCACCCGTATTTAGGGGCCAATTCTTCCACAAGCGAGTTTCAGGCGTCGTAATATCCAAGATCTTCTGGACCCACCGGTCCAAACCTTCAACCAGTGATGGGATCCATCGGGTTGCTAAAACAGACTAAGGATTGAGGATCAATACTAGTATAGAAAAATATTTAATAAAAGAAATATTAAACAAAGAGCTTACGAGTGCGGTTTCAAGTGGCCGGAAAGATAAAGTCGTTGCCGAAATGATATCGTTGGTGTCAATTGCAACGAACCGTTTCATCCATCCACGGTCGTTGTCATTATCCATGCTAGATAACAGAGCATGGTGGCCACGCTTGCAGAGGTTTATCATTCCCCCGCGAAAGATCTTGGGAGAATAGAGATTCATCATATGAGCTAAGGTTATATCTTCTCCCGTCTCCTGGCACAAACGCCAAAGACAAACAACTGTCCTCCACACAAAAGGACTCACTTGTGCCAAACACACCTAGTGGCAGAGGCAAAACTCTGCAATAACATAGTCAAGCTCTCCACTCAAAGGGAAAGGTTTTTCTTGAAGAGAATTAGAGAAAAGATGAAGAGCATGATGCAAGTCGAATAAGGGAAGCTTGTAAAATTATGTAAGTATAGGGGGGAATGTTGATGTGTATAAGTAAAAGTTTTAGTGGCTCAATTCATGGCCATAATTACCTCGATAAACGGCAAAGGTTGTGATGAATCGTGGGATGATGCATGTTCGGGGAATTAAATGCGGAGAGACGTGCGTCTAATCAACCATCTTAAGCCTTCAG
Organism: Nicotiana undulata; assembly: GCA_005239495.1. NCBI lineage: Eukaryota > Viridiplantae > Streptophyta > Magnoliopsida > Solanales > Solanaceae > Nicotiana > Nicotiana undulata. Next base: position 8,338 of record ML248876.1, read on the forward strand.
AGGGAGTTGTGTTTCTACCAACTTCCCGGTAACACAAAGTTGTGTCACCGGAAAGCATGCAGACTATTTGTATAGGATAAAATATGCTATGATACGTGGCCACCCAAAAGTGGGACACATGGAACCCAAGACGAGGGTATGGCCAAGACCGAAAGCAGTTGTTTTATTTTTCACCGGAAAGAATAACGTTCATAAAGATGTGATACATATTCTTCGCTTGGTAGCATTTAATAGAGAATATTCCGTAGCATTAAGAGCAATTACTCGTTACAAGGAATTTGAAATTTATATTGACCATTACATCTTCATCAATGACCCTCATAATTAACACTAAAGAGGGACACGATCCTAGGACCCCATTCCCTAGACGTAGCTATAAATAGTGGAGCTCAGTTATCATTGTAAAGGACACGAATTTTCTGATAAACGTATGTTGCATTCTATTCAAAGTTTAATCAATCTTATCTTCTTGATTTTCGATTTCATTGATGTTGTGCTGAAAACCTTATACCCGGAACTGTTGTTTCTGTTATTTCATTTCCATCGCAAGGCTAAGTATTGCATAATTCTTTAATTATTTTAGTATTTTAGGATCAAATTATTTTATTTGTCTAGAAATAACGTATAAATTCAACTTAACCGTTGTACGGGTAAACACTATTATAATAATGTAGATAGATAGATATAGATTATAGATTGAAAATAATTTAGTTACGGACTTATATTGATATGTGCGATGGAAGAAGTAAAGGAAAAAATGAAATAGAAATGGCAAAATAGGAAATTTGGTAAGCCGCAGAAATCAAAGTGAGAGACACCATTAAAGCAACCCAGCGCATCATAGTAAACGGTAATACCTTCTTTCAGTTTTTATTTTACAAACTGTCTTCACAAATTATGAATGGGCTGGACCAATTAGAACAGAATAGAATCAATAGATAATAGAGGATTGACAATCACATAGCACATTAGCTGTTATAAATTGTCTCAGGTAATAGAGTGTAATATTGAAATCTGGTAAGTGGGTCTTGAGTTTTGCTTGTGAAAGGCTAAAAAATTACTAGTTTGTTTTTTGAAACGGTTCCAAATGGAATATAGAAGATTGACCCAATTAGTTTAGAATTGAGGTGTTATTGTTGTGTTGTAAAAGTAGAAGAAAGAGGAGGTGAAGATGAAGAACAAGGAAGGGAATGTAGACTCACCATTTTCAGTAGCAAAAAACTTAACTAGTAGTCTTTTAAGGGTGATTTTAATGTTGATCATATTTGTAGTAACTGGATTAACTTCAACCTCACATATTAAATGGCACTTTACTCAGCAACCTCAGCAGATTATTATTGCAAATAATGCATTGGCTTGTGGGAGTGGTTCTTTGACGGGCAGGATGTGAACAAATACTCGATATATGTTTTCTACAAGCGCCAGATCCCAAGTCAGGTATGATTTCTTCCTGACTCAACTGCAGTTTGTTTATTGATATTCTTTAGTGCTTATTTTGTGTGAGGCTAAAGGTATCATATGCTGATACCTTAATTGCTGCAAGCATCGAATTTCCTGTCTCCTGGAAAACTTTTCGTTTGTGAATAAATGACAAATATGCTGAACTGTGTAATATGTTTCCTCTTGTGATGTAAATGGATGAGAATTTGGTTTAGAAGGTGTACTGAGTGTTGCCACTTACTACTAAAATTGAGTTGTGGAGCTGTGTGATTCCAACAATGATAGAAGACGAGTTAGGTGGCTGGAGTGCTGTTGATATTTAAGTCATGTTTGCAATGGAGAATTTTGGAGAAAGCACAGGAGAAAAAGATGGATATGCAGTTGTGTAGTTGCATTTCAGTGAGATTGTACTTTGATAAGGAGAAGGAGATGCAGAAAAACGCTATAGAGATGTTATCAACATTTCTGTTGTTTGAGACTGAAAACTGGCTTTGGATTAGTTGGACTTAGATTACTTGAATTAGATACACTTTAAACACGGATACTACTAATTACTCTGCTAAACCATTTTCTTCTTCTTTTCAGCAGGTTGAATGGGGATCTGTAACACTGGTTGATGCTGAGAGGCAACTTTTGGCCAATGCCCTGCTGGACTTCTCAAATGAGCGTTTCGCCCTTCTTTCTGATAGTTGCATTCCACTTCTGTTTACAAACTTTCTTATTGGAGAAAAGGATCGCAGTAACCGGAAACTGGCTGATACCAAATACTACAATATTGCACACCAGCTTGCTACTACATATGTTGATTGGTCATTAGAGGGCCCCCGTCCTGCAACATTCAGCGCAGTTCATATCACTGAAAGTATCATAGAATCTCTAAGGAAAAATGGCACGGCGTGTTCTTACGACTCAGAGAAGACACATTTCCGTTACCTCTTTGCCAGAAAGTTTGATCCAAGTGCTCTAGAACCTTTACTGAACCTCACCTCCAAAGTATTGAAATTTTGAATAATTGCTCTTGAGCGAGGAGGGTATTTTTTAATATAGTTGCTTGGCACTTCCTTTACTTCACAGAGCAAACAAATGAACTACTTCATATGTTCCAGTGTCCAAGATAGCATGCATTGGAGAGTATGTCACAAGAAACAAAAATGCTTTGAATGATAGCAAATACACACTTATCACACCATCCAAACATCAGCTGTTAGTAAAATGAATTTTCTGCATGAGTTGTTCTGATTAAGTTTCTTGATATCAAATGAACATGTAATCTTTGTTTTGTTTTCCTTGAAATGACATTATCTTGTCTGTTTTCTCCAGTGCGATAAAAATGACTAATCTTCTTTTGTTATCACATTGTATTGGCGATAGTTGGCTGGCTGGGGAGATGCTGAAAGGTGCATTTTCATCAACCTCACCAGCTTCACAATAGGAGAGGGAGACAATGACATGGTTATATGATGACTGATTAAAGAATTTCTGGCTTTGATCATGGTAACAGCCACCATGTATAGACTAATAATGTCATTACAGATTAGGGCGGGTATTGAGAACACAGCTTAACAACAACGGCAGCAGTTGAGTCAGATTACAGCTTAATTGACATCTCGTTTTACACTAAACGACGAATGAAAAAAAAAACATTTGTCACGTGTCGTACTGTATATCAAACTTTACCAATCATTGTATTATTTATAGTCCTATAAAAACTAGTATCCTTTTCTCTCATTGCAGAATACAGCTATAGTCTTGCAAATCTATTTGAAGAGAGATGTGTATTGAGTCTTTCGCGCAATATCTGCTCTTCATAAGAGAATTTTTTAAGCTATTATCGCGTAAAATCTACTCTTCATCTAGATTGAATATTCCAAGGCATGAGTACACATTTTCGGAAAACTAAGTTAAGAAAAATAGTATAATCTGAAAACAAATAAAATCAATTACAGCTACTATAAATTAATGTGAAACACGAAAGAAAAGGAATAGGAAAGACAGTTATACCAACCAGATATAAATCAACAAATTGATTTTGACAAAATATCTGTACATTACACAAGCAACAGTCTGTAGGCAAAAGCGGAAATACAAATTGCACAAAACTTATATCTTTAGCAAACCCAACCAAAGTATAAAAATCAGAGAGGGGAAAAAATAATTCGTACGAAAAGGAAAGAACAAAAAGACTAGATTTCGCCTTCCCGCGCTAGAGATGCTGCATGAACCATACACCATCAGTAGAAACCTCTTCATGGATTCATCTTTACACGCTTAAGGTAAAAAGGATCGTATTGCTGCTTCTTCATTTATCTTTTTATCCCCACTGTAATATATTTACGCTTCTGGGGCACTAAGCACTCTTCTGTACCCATTGTATACACAAACGCTGCTTGTTTCATAGAAGGTGATTGCTCATGTACTAACCACGGGGTTCGGTTTCTTGGTTTTGAAATGGATCGACCCAACATTCATCTTCCTTGCTGGCTTTAACCCACCTTTCCCAGAAAATCTTCATTTCGATAGAGGATCGATTTCTAACCTGCAGTATATTATAAATAACCTAGCTGTATGAGACGGATAATTGTTGTTGGTGAAAGCCTTAAACAAAGGGATACTGGCGCTTTCAATAGCCTAGTAGTAAGGTTAGAACAAAGACGGATCTCTAAAAGAAGCACTGCAGAAAGAATATGTTGTACACGAGAATTTCAACTCACCAGGGATCTATTGTCAAATTTCTCATAAAGGGCAGTTGCCTGCAATAGACGAAGAGTAAAATTTAGACAAAACATCCAAAGTCAGGACAGACACGATTAAGGAATTCAGATTTAAACATCGTACCGATGCTTCTGAATCGGTCAGATTCTTGCTTTGTGGAGAATGATCTGCCAGTTCTTTGCTCGACTACAGAATTTAGAACCAAACGGTGCGAGACAAGTCAAAAACTAGAACTCCATTATAACCATTACCACAAGAAGCAAACACGAAAGAGAGGACCAGTCACATACAAATGTTTCAGTTCCAGTATCATAATAGAAACCGCAAACTTTATAGATAATCACAATGTATAATGTATCATATTTCCATTGCACGCTCTCTCACAGGTTCCAAGAACAGTGCATAAATGGCAGTGTAACAACCTTTAACCCATATTTAGTTCCTCTGGAGAAAATCATTAACTTCTCAAACAAGAATGATCTACAACCAATCAAGTCACAGACAAGAAAAGAAGAAATGGAACTATCAGATAAGATATGGATCAGTCAATAACTGCAAAGGACGTTACAGTTATACGAAGTTCACTCATTGCTGGATACCAGGCACATTTTTTACTTAAGGAACTCTTCATATTGTACACCAATAGACACTTTGTCATATGCACAACTGTGCAACATTGTAATCCTATTTACTGATGAAAATAAAGAGGAAATCTGCAGTAATTTAGTGGATAAAGAAGTACGCCACCAGGGTAGTAGATGAAACAACAAACAGTGGTGGACCAGTTGTCAATGTCTGTTCACATGAAGAGAGTATCAAACAAGACAAAGAATTTACTTGCCTTATTTCCATCTGAATTACCACCACCTAGTGTAGGGACACCCAGATGAGTTATGTACTCTGAATCAACCACACCAACCTTCTTTGTACGATCACCCTGAGAACTAAGAACTTATGTATTACCATCATACCAATTGAAGACTCAAAAGGAAGAGTTAGTCAAAAACACTAGTTTAGGAATTTGCCTGTGCACAATAACCAAGCTTCTTATCCAGGCCCCAAGCATGGATCAAATCATTCTGTTGTTAAAAGAATAATTAGTTAAAGGCAAGCACAATTTTCAGCCACAAGATTATCAGGAAATTTTAAAAGTATATTATCATTAAGCAGATTCTCGGTATAAGCTACATGTTATCAACAACTTTGTTCCCCGTGTATAAGCCGACTTGATTACGTTGTTAACCAAAGCTCTTATACCTGGACCATATACCAAGCACAACGCCAGGCAGCTTTTGAGAATACAGGAGCCATCATTTCCACCCACCTGCATGACAGATTTACTTGTGGAATAAAAATAAAGCTCATTCTGACTGGTGACCATAATAAACATTCCAAACCATAACAAAAAAAGAGGATTAGAGCTACCAGATTTAGTTTAAGCGGAACTTGTTAAGCTGATAATAAAGAGAAGGAACAGTTTATAATTCTTTACCCCACACAAGGAGGCGCTGTGCTGTTGTTATCACACCTTGAGGAACCTTTGAACCTATAAAACCTCCTATTGAAAGCATCGAAATTACAAGTCAGTTTGGCATGAGATTCTTCCAGCAATAATTAAGTATAAATGTGACTGCTCTAACAGCGATGAAATGGTTATACACTTCAACATGGTATCATCCATCCCTATCCCTATCTTGGTTAGGTTTACCCAATGCTGGGGCCCATGCTATGTATCCAACAATCTTCTAGAGAAGAGACAGGTGTTCCAGCTAAAACAGAAGTAGATACTACAACAACAAACCCAGTGTAATCCCACAAAGCGGGGTCTGGGAGGGCTAGAGTGTATGCAGACGTTACCCCTACCTTGTGAAGGTAGAGAAGTTGTTTCCGTTAGACCCCTGGCTCAAGATAAAAGTAAAAGAAGCAGACACAACTAGGGATGGCAATGGGGCGGGGCGGGTGCGGGGCGGGGTGTGTTTAATCTTATGCGGGGCGGGGGCGGGTTTATGCGGGGCAACTTTGAATTTTATCTTTTTTTTAAACAAAACAATCATTTCAACTACAATTTCACATGCTTCTTCACTAGCACGAATACTATTTTGATTTATAATAAACCAATTTGCATAAGTCTCGTCAAAGTGGGGCAGGGAAAACGAACGAACAATACTGTTTTTATTGACAATAATTATCCAATTGAGGGAGAAATGTTTAGAAAAAAAATTGTCTTTTTTTCCATTGTCAAACGAACGAACTACTATTTCTAATGTTCATTTTTTCTGAAAATCTATAACTAGGTACATTGTTTTCTTTTCTTGGAGCTACTGCAAATAATTTTGCATGGTCTTTATTAAAAGGAGGGAAATTGTACATAACTTATAACCCATTTGCTTTTCTGGATAAATTGTTCATTCAGTCTAAATTAATATGACACTTTCTACCTTTAAAATTTTATAGAAATTTAACAAAATTTTAAGTAATTTAATAATTCAAGGTTTAGATTTTTATATCATGTTTTGCTGTCAACTCGATTTTTAAATGTCACCAAATTTCTCTTGATTAAAATAAATAAGTTAAAGTGTTAAACTATGTGCCTAATTATACATTTATCATATAACTAAGAAGACAAAATATATAAACAATACTGTTTAGAAAAAAAATTAAAGAAAAAAGAATTAAGTGGGGCGGGGCAGGGCAGGGCGAAAACTGAAAAAATAACTATGCGGGCGGGGCGGGGTGAAATTTTTGTGGGTTTTGCCAAACCCGCACCCGCCCCGCCCCATTGCCATCTCTAGACACAACACATAGTAACACCAACAAGATAAGGAGATAAGGTGACAGGATAGCGGAAGGATCAACATATAGTAAAAGAAACCTACGGATAAAAAGGTTTGAAGATAAGAGATTAATACTAATGCTACCAACATGAAAATGAGACACTCCCGCCTATCTACTAACCTTCTACCCGAATTCCCAACCTCCACACTCTCCTGTCAAGAGTCATGTCCTCAATAAGCACAAGTAGATGTTGCATGAAAACAACCGCTAATCATAAGGAGAATAATGGTTTAAAGAAAGGAACTGTTTGAACTTTTTAACTTAAAAATCAACTATGTTTTCAGCGAGTTTTCAATCTCACTAGCCAAAGCAAGTAAATGAGAAGAAGGAAGAGAAAGCCAAGCGCAATAGTCTTTGGTCCAGGAGCTCTAATTCATATAACATTAAATAGTTCAGCTACTCCGTAGCTCTTCCACTCATAAAAGATTAACTATGTCCTACCAAGTTGAATATCTGTCTAACCTGTGTACTCTAGAGTTCCTTCTGCGTACAGTAATAGGATGATGAATCTCTGATTTACCAAGATCAAGTGCAGGCTGTGATATCTCCAACCCTTCTTCTCTAACAATAGATAGATACCTGGAAAAGACAATGGCCACTAAAAAGGTTATTTCAAATGGCAAACTAATAGGCCTAACTATCTAGCAATCTCTTGTGAATTACCACTTAGGTACCCACTTCTCTTGAGCATGACATATTTTTTATATTTTCTAACAAATATTAAGCAGTTGTTAACCACCCGACAGCTCTTTTAACACAGATTTCAGATGTTCAAGCAATGTATTTTCATAATGTAGCTGAAAATGAGGCACTAACTTGTCTGGATGAAAGCTTTCAACTCCAAGGTCCTCATCCCACAAGAAAATGTAATCATACTCAGAAACTATGTCAGGGTGTAGAAACCTCTTCGCAAACCACCTATAACCAGAGAGTTAGATGTGTGAAAAGCTGCACAAAACTTACAGTAAACACAAAGAAGTTGTCCAGAACCGACTTAACCATTTTGTTTGGTTCATAGCAGATACATGGATGACATGGCTACTCCATTCCAGATCGTTCCATTCATCCACCACACCATCATAGTGAAACAGCATCACAACAAAGTCATGCTCAAGAAACTGCAGCAAGTTATATAACCGATATGAGGAGCAGAACTTATGATCCGATTTTCAAGCCAATCAAGGAGGCAAATATGAATAGACATACCTTTTTAATGATGCTGTTCACCAACTCTTTTTGCTTTATTCCAACTGCAATCGCCAACAAATTAGCTGAATTTGGCGACTTCTTCTGAATGGAAATATTGCATGATAAGCAAATAAAGAAAAAGAATTTGGACAAATAAAATGGTAAAAGTTAAAACTCCTGATGACTTCTGCTCTGACAAATGAATTTGGACAACACTGCACCAAGGGCAACATAGTGCAAGCACGACGATTACAACGCATAAATTTAAACTTCAGTATCCTACCACCATTTTTCCAGATGCCATTTCACATGTCTCAGTAATTTTGTCTTAGTTTTACCTTTTACTCTTCAAGTTATAAGGTTGGAAATTTACCAGTTATATCATTATTAAACTCTTTGCAACATTCCTAAACCCAGTGGTTGCGACCTAAAGGCAGTTAATTATATACATTTACTATATGAAATAAGACCACCATATTACTAAAGTGTTCCTTCCGACTTGGATATTCCATCAACTTTACAACATAAGACATAATTGTGGCATCACCCGTAGATCCTATTTCAACTATCAAAATCAAGGCCCAAATCCCAATCCATTCAAACACTTTTAGTTGAAATCAACTATCAGAAAACCACGGAGAGGTATAGAGCATTATTACTGGATTACATGAAAAGCTTGATTAATCATATATGGAATTGTTTACGTACATCAACATCACCCCACAGCGGGCGCATTTCCAGGTTTGAAGTTTTCGAAACAATTCCTTCAGGAAGTGCCTCACTCCCAAATGGCCTGCACTTTTCCTATGAGAAATAAATGAGTGACTTAAAAGAAGCCAGGAATCAAAAACCAGATAAAAATAATAACAAACCTTGCATTTGTTAGATTTCAGATTCTCTAATGTATGACTCGTTTCTTTTTGCTGTCTTAACCGTACCTACATAGGAATTTTTTAGGTCAATTCACAGATACGCTAGTGTAATTATAGAACAAGACATTCCAAATTTATTTTAGTAGACTGGTCTCAACCATTGTATTATATTTTCATAGACTAGGTAGATTTGTCTCAACCAAATAATTCTTCTCTCATCAATTAGGTTGATTAGTTTAAACCAAGTTATAATTCTTTCTTGGGCATAAGAAAAATTTGATAAGGTAAACCTTGGGAATATACCGTACGCTGCATTTGCAGTATCGACAAAGACCAAATATACTTTATCAAAAGCAAGTATACGCACTACAGGAAAACCATTCCACAAGTCAACTTCAAATTATTCATCTAAAACGCAATGGTTTAAAGAAAAACTAGGAAATATGCGAAATAAACAGCAAACTTTACTAAAGTTGTGCCTACTAAGCTTTGTAACAGATATGTTATTCAAGTATACCGCATTTTACTTGAACCCTCAAAATGAAGGAAACTAGATATCCATTTATACGTTTAGCTCCTGCTTTTTGGGACACGCGATGGAATATACGAATTTCTCATCACCTCCTTAGAAACTTGGAATTAGCATTGCATGCTATAAAAAAAACCTCCAAAGTTTAAAGCATGTAGCTACAAAGTCTACAAGCTAATAGATACAAGTTGAAAAAGATATCACTGTGTATTGGAAAGTCAAGACTAGTGGAAATAACCAATGACCATCTGGTATCATGGAAAACTGACAAGATAAAAGGGAATCCACAATAACTATCTCTCGGAAAGTTAAAAGACTAGAGGAAGCAAGCAAAGACCATTTGATGCTGTAGAATACAGAAAAGATAAAAGACAATCCACACAAATGCAGCAAGAGAGGACATGGAGAGGAAAGTAGCCAACAGATATTCTCACATATTAGTTGTATCTTCTATACTTCTTTAGAAAGCAAGAGTAACACCTTCAATTTTTAAAAGATAAATCCAAAACTAATCAACACTTGAGGCTTCTGTCATTGAAAGGGCTTATAAATACAATCATGTTAAATAGAACCAACAATCAGGTGCAGAATCTCAATGGACGAAAAGAAGCCTACAAATTCAAGCTCATTTTCTGAAGAAACAAACCTCGCATGTACCACATTCTGCATTCTGTTGTGAATTTTTCATTCCTAATCCTAAAAACACCTGCAAATACTTAAATTACTAAGCTTTTAGCACCAGATGCTCATGTAACTATAAAAAAATTCATACTTGAGACGATATCCTACAGAATTATTGGCAGTTTCGCAACAGAAGAAACAAGAAAGCTCCTTCAACCACAAATCAGCGTGCCGTTTACTAAAGCATGAAACTTGCATTATGTGAATTCACCTAAACCTCAGAGAATGTTATTAGGCTATAGAAAGAATCCACGGATAATATTATTCCCAACAGATTATAGAATGACATAAAAAGAATTGTAAAAAAAAAAGAACTGCAAGTTGATTGCACATGGCATATACTCTAAATAGGCAGAAAAGGGTTTTACTCGTCCACATTTATTTTACAAGTAACAGCATATTTTCTAATTGAGAGAATAGAAAAGACAAGTTAAAATGATCTGCACACAATCATCCAGTTCTCACAACTCTTGACCTCTTATAGGTCATTCAGAACAATAATATTGATAAACCAAAGGTTGTCGTCCTCTAAGTAAATGGTACTGCACCAATGCAAGGGTGTGAAGGAAGTCCTTTTTCAATTTTTTGTTGGGTCATCTCATTCTTAATTCCATAGTTTTCACGCTCTACATGCTATGTAGAGAACTAGTTCAGAGACAAGAGACAGAAGAATATACGGTAGTCATGCATCCTAAAGCAAGTGAAACCTCATGTCTGTCACTTGCTTTTACACGGAGCATGAAACCTAGTTTTACAATTAATTTAACACTTTCAAACAGAGAAAAGAACAACACAAGTAGGAGTTGAACTTTATGTAAATTCTACATTTGTGAAACAGGTAACACCAAAAGAATGTGGCAACTAATTTTTACCCTGAAATCCTTGGCCAATAAAGTGTTTCCGGTGAAGTAAATAGCACAAATCAAAGCAACAGTGATGAAGATGCTGCAGAGACATGATCTACTTTTAGGATCAGGAAGGGAAACCTGAAAAACGACACAATAATCAGACAAGTACAGATTCTACTACATAATCGCATATATTAAAATAACTAATACATTAAAGAGTATTATCACATCCCAAATTCAATGCCCCATTTCCTTTCCAAGTAATGTCCATTAGCTTGACAATGCAATGTCTACAAAACTTGATAACTTACCCCCCCCCCCCCCCC
>ML248877.1:1206-18481 GCA_005239495.1 Nicotiana undulata
AGGGATTGCGGGCATAGACCTGAGCCTTTCCCTCATTTGCATTGCATACATAGGGATTGCGGGCATAGACCTGAGCCTTTCCCTCATTCTGCATTGCATACAGGGATTGCGGGCATAGACCTGAGCCTTTCCCTCGTTTTGCATTGCATTGTACCTTTACTTCTTACAGAGATTTATATATACATATATTGCGTTGATCCGAGAATTTGATTATACCGTTTCTTGCTAGCCTTTACTTTTAATTCCTGTCGATTATCACATGTTTTACTTACTTGTTCTCTATATCTGTTATTTTGCAAATCTCAGTAGGGCCTCTACCTGACCTCGTCACTACTTGACTAGGGTTAGGCTTGGCACTTACTGGGTACCGAATGTAGAGTACTCACGCCCTTCTGCGCATGTTTTTCCCCATGTGCAAATCCAGGTCCTAGTACGCGGTATCTCAGCTAGCCAGTAGCAGCGGTATCTGGAGACTCGAGGTATAATCTGCAGCGTCCGCAGATCTCTGAGTCCCCTTCCTATCTTGTAGTTGTAGTACTTGTAGATGAAACTATACGGTCTTTTCTATCCAGTTGTACTTATTGAGCAGTAGAGTAGCTTGTGATGTATCGTGATATTCCGGGTTCTGGGTAAAGTAAGTGTTAATGCCGAGTGGCGTCAATTTTAGTATGATTTATTTCATGTACTATAATTTTACCTGTTTTATCTAAATTTTGCTTAATTAATAGGCTTACCTATTCGTCTAGACTATGTGCCGTCACGAGACCCAGTCGGAGTGAGAATTGGGTCGTGACATGAACCTTATGAAGTTTTAAGAAAATTCTATGAGTTTTGAGGTGTAATTCATTGATTTTGATGTTATTTTGGCGATTTTAATGCTTAAATAAGTCCGTAGGATGATTTGGGAGTCGCGTGTGTTTTTGGTTTGGAGACCCGAGGGCTCGGGTGAGTTTCGGGTAGCTAACGGGGTGCATAAGTAGTGAAAAATATGGTGTTTTGATGTTTTGCTGGTGTCTGGTGTAATACCCTTCGCGAACGCGGCCAAGGGCTCGCGAACGCGGCCAAGGGCTCGCGAACGATTTTGGGTAATTATGGTGGCCTGGGTTTTACTCTACGCGAACGGGGAGCACTGGACAGTGCTTCTACGCGAACGCGTCCCCAGGGGTGCGAACGCGTAGGTTTAGGGTGAGGTCGGGGGGCAGGGTAGATTTGTTCTTTGCGAACGCGGAAGCCTAGGAAGTCATACCTTCGCGAATGCGGCCCTGGCTCAGCGAACGCGTAGGTCCCAGCAGTAAACCCTTCGCGAACACGGCCAGATGCCCGCGAACGTGAAGGGCAATTTCGCCCAGTGATATTTAATTGTCAAAAACAGAAACCTTACGGGATTTAACCCACTTCTTCCCCACTTCCCCTTGGGCAATTTTGAAGACTTCCATTACCGTAGCTCCATAGGTAAGTGATTCCAACTCTATTTTCTTCCATTTTTCTTCAACAACCCCTAGAATCTAGGCCTAAAATCAAAGTAGAAATTAGGGGTTTTGGGTAGAGTTAGGGTTTATGGGATTTTGGGTAATTCAACCTCAATTTGGGGTCGGATTTCAAAACAAATTATATACTTGAACTCGTGGGGGTATGGGTAATCAGGTTTTGGTCCGAGCCTCGTGTTTGGACCAAGCGGGTCCGGGGTCGAATTTTGGTATTTTGGGAAGAATGCTAGGAATTGTATATTTAGGCTATGGGATTGTATTAATGAGTCATTATTGATGTTAATAATTTAATTATGTCTAGATATTGTCGTTTCGGAGTTGAATTCAAAAGGAAAGGCGGTAATAGAGGCTTGAATTGCTATTCTTGGACCCGAGGTAAGTGTCTTGCCTAGATTTGGTGAGGGAATAGGTATGGTGTGCTATGTGCTATGTGTTTATCGTGTTCAATGCATAGGTGAGGTGACAAGTACCTATGTATTGTGTGTCAAGCCTGCCCGTGAGTCTATTTTTGATGAAATTCTTATTATTACTTCCATTTTCATTATATTGTGAAATTGTCTCTACTTGGAAGTTGATTGTTGTTGAAAATCCTTGTTGATAAACTTGTGATGTGAATGGTTCGATTGAGAGACCAATTGTAAAGGATATACCTGAAAGAGTGGTTATAGCTGAGACCCTTGCTGGGCAATTGTTATGATATTGACTGATAGTATTCCCCTTGACGGGTGATTATGACTTGTGTTTCCACTATGTTGCATCCCTTGCCATTTTGATAATTGTCATTGTTATGGTGAGGAAGAGTGTAAAGCACGAAGGGTGATGTCGTGCCATGATCTACATTGATTACATCATATATTGCATAGTGAGGAGGAGAGTAAAAGCACGAAGGGTGATGTCGTGCTATGATTCATATTGATTACATCATATATTGCATAGTGAGGAAGAGAGTAAAAGCACGAAGGGTGATGTCGTGCCATGATTCACATCATTTTATATTGTACATCGCATTGTGAGGAAAAGAGTAAAAGCATGAAGGGTGATGTCGTGTCGTTATGTGCATTTCTGGCATTTATACTGGTTTCATTAGCATCGTTGTTAAATTGCCTTTCTTGGTTACCTCTATATGCTTAATTGACTATTTTATCTCACCTGTTATCCCATTATCTGCTCTCGTACCCCATGTTTATCTGATATTTCTTGTTCTTTTCTATGTTATGTGTTATAGAATAGGACAGGTTATCGGTTGTTGTCAAGTCTAGCCTCGTCACTACTTCGGCCGAGGTTAGGCTCGGCACTTACTTAGTACATGGGGTCGGTGGTACTGATACTACACTGCACTTCTTAATGTTGTGCAGATCCCGCGGCCGGACCCAGTGGACATCGTTGAGGGAGTATCCTTCAGTCCACCTCAGAGATTTCAAGGTAGACCGCTGACGTTCGTGGGCCTTGGCGTCTCTTCTATCACTAGCTCCTTACCCTGTCTTGTATTTCTTCTAGTATTTCTGAGACGTATTATGTACTTTTCTTTCAGACTTTGTATTTAGCACTCCTATAGAAAGTTCGTGAGTTTGTGACTCCCGGTTTTGGGGCTTATGCGATGTATTGGATTTCGTTCTCTTCACTTAGCTTTGAAATTTATCTATTTTCGTTGTTATAAATTATAAACTGATTCTAGTTAATTCTGTTAGTTCTGTGTTATCAAGTTAGTTTAACTGTACACGGTGGCTTGTCTAGCGGGTGCAACGTTAGACGCAGTCACGACCTGTAGGTGGTTTTTCGGGTCGTGATAATTTGGTGGTGCATAGATACTTGTGACCTCACCTATAAACCAATTACGTTTATCCATTCACCCACTAACCCAAATATACAATTAGTTTCTAAATCCGACCCCAATTCGAGGTAAAGATTCGATGTTTACAAAATTTTCTAATGCCACCCAAACCCTCAATTTTTACCATGAAAATTCTTAGTTTTTTAGTTAAAAGTGATGAAAAACAAATGAGTAATTGAAAGATTAAAGTTTAGAATTGATTACCTATGACTTGGGGATTATATTTGGTGAAGAAATTCGTTCCTAGGGCTGTGGGGTTCGAAAATTTGAAGAAGAAGCAGTCTGCCCATTTTATTTATATTTTTCTGCAAACTATTCTGACTCGTTTCTCATGCCAAACGATCCTAAAACTCAATTTTTATGTCTCCAATTGATTCTTTGTAAAATTCTAGTCAAGTTAGGCTTTTGAATCACTCAATTTGACCTTATAATGAAGGAGATATGTAGGTTTTAATATTTGCAAATAGAACAGATTTTTAATACGCTGTCAGTGACAATTTCGTAATTAACCTGAACAATCTGGCAACCTTAGTAAAATGACCATAAAATTCTCATACGATGTCCAAACTCGATGATTCTTTTTGCTACGGATCCGTAATTACGATACGGATCTAATATTTCATTCAAAACAGAAATCGGAGCTCATTAGTTTAATAAGATATCATTTATGCTTGAAGAAACGACGTCGAAGCATAAGAAGGAACGAGCGCAACGCAACCCAAACCTATTTGAAACTCAACTGAGCCCTCAGGGCTCTAAACCAAATATGCACACAAGTCTAAAAGCATTATACGGACTTGATCGTGCGATCAAATTATGAAAATAACATGTAAAACTATGAATTGAATCTCAAAACTCATTATTTTTCTCAAGAACACTTAAAGTTCACTATTTATCAACCGAACGTCTGAATCACGTCAAATAAATTCCGATTCTCACCAAATTTTGCAGACAAGGCTTAAATATCATAACAAACCTGTATCGAGCTTCGGAACATAAAATATGGGCCTGATACCAACGGTTTCAAACGTTAATTCATTTCTTTATTTCATTAATAATTCAGCAAAATAATTTCTTTCAAAAATTGATTTCTAAGGCTTGGGATCTCTGAATTCAATTCCGGGCATACGCCTAAGTCCCATATTTTACCGCGGACCTCCCGGGATTGTCGAAATACATATCTGAGTCCGTTTACTCAAAATGTTGACTCAAGTCAACTAAAACCAATTTTTTTATTCTAAAAATCATTATTTCTTATATTTTCACATAAAAGCTTTCCGGTTTCACGCCCGGACTGTGCACATAAATCGAGGTAGTTAAAATTAATCTTTTTATGGCTAATAAGACTAGAACGGAGTCTAAATTCATAAAATGACCCCCTTGGGTCATCACACCAACAGTCATTTATCAACTTAATTATTCATTCTTATTAATTTTGAAAGCATAATTTTCATTAATTAAATAGTATGTAATATAATTTACAGGGTGAAATGATAATAATTATGTGAACTACCATACTAAACATCCAGTAAAAACCCAAAAAAAAATGGTGTCACAGGTGCATGAGCATTTACTAAGGAGTACAATAATAATATAACATTTGTCTAGAATACAAGTTAGGCAGGAGAATATAAATAACTCTGATGGACACTCTGTAAGCTGCGTATCGTAACATGGAATGCAGCTCACCGTAAAGTCCCCGCAACAGTCGCGCCCTTGGCACCCAAAAGACCACCAAACATACATATTCACCTGCACAATAAGTGCAGTAAGTGTAGCATGAGTACGTAAATCAATGCGTACACAGTAAGTATCTAGCCTAACCCCGGAGAAGCAGTGACGAGGGGTCGATATCGACACTTACTAGTGGTCTAATAAATCAAGTACAGTAGAAAGTAAACAAATATATGGCAGGGTAATAAACAGTATAAACAAATTTAAGTACGTGGTATAATCCTCCTCTAAACAGTAAACTCAAGCTCTCAATGTCAGTTACTTCCTCAATCGGAGTATATATGAAAGGGACCTCTCCAGATAGGTCGTTACAACTCAAATCAGGAAAACGCATTGATATGCTAAATTCTTATCAAATATTACGCACGACGCTGCCGAGGCAAACGGCCCGATCCACAAGAGTGTTTTATAGAAATGTCGCGACGAATGGCCCGATCCCATCATAATGTGTGCAATGTCGAGGGTCAAACAGAACGAACAATATATGCATCTATTATACTGTCGAGGCAAACAGCCTGCTCCCATGAGAATATGATACTTTAACTGTTTCTTGACCACCCACAAATATATGTGTGAGTTATGAAATTTGAAGAAGCTTTTCGATGAAAACACACAACGCGAGATAAATTCGTAAAGGAAGCACAATTATTCCACAATTTATCAAGTAGCTCGTCGCATCTTTACAATAGCGGATCTATCGCCCTTGCAAGTCTAATCTCAAGTCGTAACGTGAAATAAATGAATTAAACGAGCAAGACGACTCAAATAGTACAATTATAGCATGGGGTGAACCTAAGTCTACCGGACATAATAAGGAATTCTAGCATACGCACGAACACTCGTCACCTAATACATGTGTAGCTCCCACAACATGTAGCATGTAAGAATATAACACCTACAAGGTAAATTCCCCCTCATAGGGTTAGACAGGAGACTTACCTCGCTCTGAAATTCCATAACTGACTCCAACGCCTCTCTAACACCTCAAACCGATGCTCGTCGCTCCAAAGCTAGTCAAACAATGTGCAAACCAATAAAAATATACTCGTAATAAATTAATTTATAACAATTTCCAACTCCGCTCAATAAGTCAATAAATTCAACTTCGGGGCCACCTGCCTGAAACCCGGCACTTACAAAATCCGACAACTCATTCCAATACAAGTTCAACCATATAAATTTTATCAAATTCCCATAACGAATCGACCTCCAAATCTTCATTTTTTGTTTCTGAAAGAGTTTGCCAAAAATTTCATTTTCTTCCTATTGATTCACTAATAATTGATGAATATAACCATGGAATCATGAAATATCAATTAATCACTATAGGATATAGAACACTTACCTAAGTCAAAGTCGTGAAGAACTCCTCAAAACATCGCTCAAACCCCGAGCTCCAAAATCCAAAATGAAAATGAAAAAAATGACCAAGTTTCGATCCATACGTCTTCTGCCCAGGTTGGCATTTGCGCACAAAAACTTCGCATTTGTGAATCAACAGTAAACTCCAATGAACAGTGTTCGCAATTGCGAATGAACAGTGCCTCACCAGAAACTAGCAAACCCAAACTTCTCCGAAATGATTTGAAACCACCCCGAAACTCATCCGGAACCTCCCGGACACAAAGCATATATGAATTTCAGCCATAAAACACGCTATGGATCTCCTCGCGCACTCTAAACACTGAAAAGAGGTCGTCTTGACCCGATATTAATCATGGTCAAACTCTAAATTTCTTAACATTACTAGTCTCTCAACCAATGATCCAAAATACACCCAAGCCCCTCGGGACCCCGTCAAATCATACCAACAATCCCAAAACATGATAGAAACTAGTGGAGGCCTCAAATAACATCAAACAACGCCAAAACTACGAATCGCTCCTCGAATCGAATTATGAGTTATGAAATTTCCAAATTCTATAATTTGTGTCGAAGCGTATCAAATCAATCCGGAATGACTTCAAATTTTGCACACAAGTCATAAATAAAATAATAGACATATTCCAATTTACAAAATTTAAATCCGAGCTCGATATCAACCAAGTTAACTTCCGGTCAAATTTATGAATATTTCAAAACTTCAACTTTCCAACTTTTCGCCAAAATGTGTCGAATTGTCCTACGGACTTCCAAATACAAACATACACCTAAGTCCGAAATCGCCATATGAAGCTATTGAAACCTTCAAATCCCGATTCTCATATTGTTTAGTCAAAAATCAGACCTTAGTCAATTCTTCCAACTTAAAGCTTCCAAAATTAGAATTTTCCATCTAAATCAACACAGAAATTCCCGAAATTCAATTTCGACCACACGTACATGTCATAAAACATGAAGTAAAGTTATTCAAGTCCTCAAACCGCCGAACGACACGCTAGAGCTCAAAGCAAACTGCCCGATCGTTACACTTACACCTTTAAAATCACGGGTATATACATAATTAGTAATGCATAAAAATAAAAGGTGATAGTAATATGCAAATCCGTAAGCATCAACTAAATATCCCAAAATCTGGTGTCACAAATGCATGAGCATTTACTAAGGAGTACAATTATAATATAACATTTGTCTGGAATGTAAATAAGACTGGATAAAGTAAATAGTACGATAGAGACTTTGTGGGATGCGATACGTAGCCTGGAATGCAGCTCACCATAAAGTCTCCTCAGCATATGTGCCTACACGCCAAGATGACCACCAAATGAACCTGTCAGATGCTCCACATTTAGTGCAGAAGTGTAGCATGAGTATGTAAATCAATGCGTACCCAGTAAGTATCTAGCATAACCCCGGAGAAGTAGTGACGAGAGATTGATATCGACACTTAAGGTCCAATAAAACAGTATGATAAATCATAAACAGATATGAAGCACAACAGTAATAATGGGGTAAAACTGTAATTTACATAATCTTTAAAAATTCCTTTTAAAGATATAAATTTTTCAATCACGTATTATATCTCAACAGCTCAGATATATATCAAGTGCCAATATCAAATGGATAAGTAATACCATATAAAATGCCAGGCATTAGTAGAAGGAAAATCTTGTGAATATTCAGACTGTTTGTGATATAACGCACAATTATGCCGAGGTTGTACGGCCCAATCCAGAGTGGTGTGTACACTGCCGAGAGTCGACCGGTACGAACCAGAGATGCATCTCAATATACTGTCGAGGCGTTCGTACCGCTCCACTAGAAAGAAGGGAACTTATCAAATTATAGGACACGTGCTTATAATACCGGTACAGGAGCATAAAACGAATATAACCTTTACCGTTTCTCAAATTCTTGGCAACAACTTAACGTGATAAAGCTCAGCCTTATATATATATATATATATATATATATATATATATATATATATGTGTGTGTGTGTGTGTGTGTGTGTGTGTATTTCTAAATCAATTTCAAAATGGAGTTCAAATAATTCAAATATTACATGATAGAATCCTGAGTCTACCCGGACATAAGCATGCTTTAGCTACGTACAGACTCTCATCACCTCGTGCAAAAGTAGCACCCACGACTAGTAGCAAATAAAAATTACGTCACCTAAGAGGTAGTTTCCCTCTCACAAGGTTAGACAAGAGACTTACCCCGCTCTTAAGTTCCATAACCGGCTCCAATGCATCTCTAACTCTTCAATTCAAAGCCAAACGATCCGAAACTAGTCAAATATTGTGCAAATTAATCAAAATATATTCTAATGCGTATAATTTAACAATTTAAAATAATTCTCAGTTCCGCTCAAAAAAACAATATAGTCAACCCACGGCCCCGGATTTCAAAATTGTTTTAGGGTAAACATTACCCATGACACCACGAACTCAAATATATAATTTATTCCTAATTCCATTTCCAAAATCGTGGTCAACATTCAAAAATACCAATTTCTATTTTTTCTCTTAAAATCCCACAATTTCTATAATTTTTCATGTTAAAATCTGTATATAACTTATGTATTTAACTCACAATGTGTAGAATTCTCTTCCCTCAAGATTGATGATGAAAATGGCTCCTCCAAATCGCCCAAAAATCGCCCGAGGAAAAAAGGAAAGAGTTGAAAATGAGAAAATCTCGTTTTTGCTAAATTATACACTACCCAGACGACCTTCATCGTGAACGCGGCACTACCCTCGCGTTCACGAATCTCAACAAACTCAGGACTAAAAACTCTTCTTCTTGAACGCAGTGCTTCATCAGGACGTTCTACGCGAACACGAGAGAGGGCTTGTGAACGCGACGACCAAACCAGCCACTAGACTAGTTTCTTCATCGAGAACGATAAGCCATGCTCCCCAAACAATCGGGAACGCGTGACAAAAGTCGTGAACACAAAGCACAACAATTCAGCAGCCAAAAATCCCTCTTTGCGAACGCGATAACACCTATGTGTTCGCGATGAACAACACCAAAACCAGCAACAACAATAGCAAAACATGGAGAAATGATCTGAAACCATCTCAACACACACCTGAGGCCCTTGGGAACCCGTCCAATCACACCAACAAATCGCAAAACATAACACAAGCTTACTCGAGGGCTCGAATCACGTCAAAACAACATCAAAACTATGAATTGGTGATCGAAACCTTATTTCAACTTTCAAATATTCAATTTTCAACGAACGCGCCTGATTCATACTTAAACATTCCGGAATGATACCAAACTTTACGTACAAGTCAAAAATCATGATACGAACCTATTCTGAGACTCAAAACTCCAAACGGACATCGATAACACCAAAGTCCACTTCGAATCAAACTTAAGAAATTCTTAAACTTTCAAAGTGACAACTTTCCATAATAAGTGCCAAAGTGATCCCGGACCACCCGATACTCAACCCGGACATACTCCCAAGCCCGTAATCATTTTACGAACCTATTGGAACCTCTAAATCCCAATTCTGAGGTCGTTTACTCAAAAGTCTAACCTTAGTCAACTCTTCCAACTTAAAGCTTCCGAATTTAGAATTTTCTATCTGAATCAACTCTGATCTTCCCGAAATTCAGTTGCTACCACACGTACAAGTCACAATTCATGAAGTGATGATTCTCACGGCCTCATAACGCCGAACAACGCACTGGAGCTCAAAACAATTGGTCGGGTCATTACATTCTCTCCCGCTTAAAAATACATTCATCCTCGAACGTGCCAAGAATTGTTTTGGAGTTGTCCAAAACCACTTTTTAACACCTTGTGCATCTACCTATGCCACCACAACCCATGTGAGAACATTAGCTCGAGCCAAACTGAAGATCCTCCCTATAACCTTAGCTAACAAGCCTTAGGACCAAATTCCTACATCCGGAATTCTCCACAAGACCCAATTATAACATACGAACACCACATCATTGACTACACACTGTACCAAAACATGATCATGCACCTATTCTGAAATCACACCATGCACCACATTAGTCGTTTCCCCATAATAACATCCTCTTACTATAATAGCTACAATTTCATGAATCTGATGCCCGAATACACCTCATAACACATATAAGCCTTGTTCCAACTCTTGCAATACTGCCACGACAAAAGAGATGTGTAGAAACTCATAACCACATGCCAAATCAATAAATCATAGAGTCTGTCCACTTAACAAGAACCATTACCTCATTCTGAACTGAACAAAGATATTTTCTATTTAATATACCCTACATAAATCTGATCGCACCGATCTCGGGTACAATAACTTCGTCTCACCCAGTACAAGCTGCTCGGGCAAAAAACCACCTCAAACAGCATCTAAAATCTCATACTGCACCATCAAAGTGCAATAAGGTACAACTCAAATGTGACCCATAAGCAAGAACAAACTCTGGCAAAGAACCATCCAGCCCGCGAATGAATAAAATGGCCAAACCGATGTTATGGCTCTATCTCAAAGATGAGAAACAAGGCACACAAGATAAGTATAAGGAATCGTACTTAACATCCCATTGTTGCGGCGTGCAATCTGATCCAGATATGACAGTGTTGTGGCATGCAACCCGATCAATTCTGAAACTGTGAACGGGTTAAGCCTATTTACTTCTGAGAAACCCCTTTTTATTACTTGTATTATGGTGTTATGGATTGTTGTAGAATACCGGTATTGGACCTGATCTTATGATAACTCATCACTAATTGCAACATAAGGTTAGGTTTGTTACTTACTCAGTACATGTGGTCGGTTGTACTGATACTACACTTCTGCACATTGCGTGCAGATATTGGTTGTAGTTGTTGTTGTGCTCGAGGGCTGCTGGATTTGAAGATGTATCTGCGTCCATGTTATAGCTGCCTATGTTGTTAGGGGTAGCCTTAGATTAAATTGTTATTTATATACTCTTCAAACAGATTATGTATTTATTTATTTTCCATTTGTAAACTCTATTCTTAGAAGCTCATGATTTGTACTACCAGCCCTTGGGAAATGTAGTAGCTTCAGATAATTTATTTTGTTTAATTGACTTGTTAAAATTATTAAAATTTGATAGTTATTCGTTGGCTTACCTAGCGGGTTGGGTTAGGTGCCATCACGACTAGAGAATTTTGGGTCGTGACAGATTGGTATCAGAGCTCTAGGTTCATAGGTTCTACAAGTCATGAGCAAGTGTCTAGTAGAGTCTTGAGGATCTGTATGACGACGTCCATACCTATCTTCGAGAGGCTATATGACATTTAGGATATATTTCCCGTCTTTCTTTCCTTATCGTGCGACATTGATTCAGCTTGAAGTGTAACTCATTGAATTCCTCATACGCATTCGTATGCGTGCATGAGCGCTCGGTATCAGTTGTGCATTGATGGTTTGAAATTTCCATAGTTAAGGTGTGAGATGTGATTTTTCCATGTTGATGATGGGCCAGTCTGGAGGACTTGAGGCCGGGTTTTTTCTGTGGCTTGAGTAATGGGATTTCGATTGTGTGAGCACGTGCATTTGGGACTTATATGTCCGTTTGTGCCCTTATTGGTAGGATTTGTGATTGGATGACTATGTGGTGAGTATGATTTGATGGTGAGATGTGTTCATATTATTTGAATGTGACAAGAAGAGTTTGCTGGAAATGTAGCAAGGATTATTGGGTGTTTGACTTATGTATGGATTTGGCGTATGGCCTCGAGTTATGGGTGTATTGAAGGACCTCTCATGTGGTTTAGTTATGGAGTGAAATAGATCTTTATGTTGTGTTATGAATTTAGACTCAGGGGGATAAAGTGATTGCGTAATAGTTATGATTATGAGGAGTATAGAGTGATATCAGTTTGAGGCTAAGCATGTGGTGTTATCTCCTACGGGGTATCCTAAGGTTGTGATCCTTATGTTGTTTTGTAGCGACTTCTCTTTTACTAGTGAATGATATATGTAGCAATTTGAGTTTAGATTGCTTGTGGAATTTGGCCTGACTATTACGATGGTGAATGCGATATTTGCAAATAATTTGAAGTGTTAGATGGTATGTGTTACAAGACCTCAGGAAGGATTTGGTAGAATCCCACTACAGTATTATGGCAGTAATGGAGTATGGGCATTGTGAATTATTGTGTGTTTTGATCTATGGACTTGAGCCAAGTGGGGGAGTATGTTGTCGACGAGTTGATTGCACGATTATATGTTGTATTGGTTCCAGTTGGGGTATACTAGTGAGTCAGCTATCACTGCAGGTGTTGAGAGTGAGGATGACTCGAGTAAGGGAATTTCTGTACACAGGTTGTATTTTTCTCTATGGCTATGTGGGAGTCATGGAATAATTGAGTGGTTAGTTGTCGAGGATGTAGTGTGTGTGGAGTAAAAGATTTCCCGGTTGCTTAGAAGTGTGGATTACTTCTTAGGGTGTTGGTGTGCAAATGGGGCACAAGTCGTTCGGTCTGTTTGATAAGTTTAATTGAGATTTGCATAGAGTGGATGACTCTCGAGAATGACTCTGATGGATTCAAGATTTATATGTAACAATTGGGAATCTTCAGGATGTGTATGTGGCTAGAAACTGAGATTTACATTGGAAGGCGTCAAGATTTGTGGCATTTCTATATCATTATGGATTCTACATATCAGTATCAGGAAGGTGAAGGTAATGGATTTAGACTCGCAGGGAGTCTCTTCGGGTAAGTATTTGGGTTGTGGTACTTTAGGGGTGCTTAAGAGAATATTCAGCGGCTTACGAGCCTTAGGGTGGTGTGTTTTTATGCTAGGGGCTTGCATGGTGAGTTTTGGTTGAGGATTGTGGTATCATGGTGAAGAGAAGAATCAATTTGAAGGTAATTTAGAAGGTACTCGGAGAAATAGGACAGCCTGGTAGTAGGTTGGATCGGCATGGTAATGAGTAAGATCGGTTATTTGGGTGCTTATGATGTGGTGGGTTTCTAGATGTGAATCGTGGCAATGCTCTTGGGTTTTGGCGACCTGCGTAGCTTGGTTGAGTTAGAGGGATTCAGTCCTGACGGTTTGGTTAAGTGCAAATGGATTTCGGAGAGTTCTTGATGGTTTCTACCATGATTTGATATGTATATTTCCTACTGGAGTGAGAGGCATGTTGCGTATTGTGAATTCCTCCAAGATGAAATCAAATGGAAAGTTCTTGGCTAATCGAGTATGTAGTTGCTTGCGACTCGGAGTTGGTTTTGATATTTTCGTATCTTTCATATGATGGCATAATGGGTGTGGTGTTGTGTATTATTGAGAATTGCAGGTGCAAGGTCACAATTCAGTTTTGAAGGAAGGTCATGAAATTCGTAGGCAGCAGTGATGGTTTCAGATGACTAGGTAATTATGTTACTATTTGGTATGGCTTGATGAGAGTGCACTTTTCGGGAAGGGCAATGTGTTTGACTTATGGAAACTTCATTGGTTTTGCGGCACTCTCCTGGTTGATCGACTGCGGATATTCAAATTTTTCTTTGTGGCACACAAGAATTATAGAGCTATTCCTCGTGGTATGATCGTGTATTGGGGAAGTGTTAGACATTCTGGTGGTGGAGTTGGGATCAGACATGGTGGTACGTGTGTTCTGTGGGTTTGGAGACTGGGAGTTCTCAGGAGCAGATTGTTTCATAGTTGTGGGCGTGAGGTAGTGGCCGAAGCTAGCTAAGTGATAGTGTGTGTTGTGATTCAGTTATTGTGGACTTTCAAAGGGTTGATCATGTAATTGTGGGGGACTAGAGTCGGTTTAGGGGTCCATGGGTAGGCCCAATTATGATGTGTATTCTACACCGAGTTATTTTTATGGACTACATAATGCTATTATTGAGGGACGTGTTATTCGGTTGTTGCTCAGCTTATTCGTGTTCTGAAATGATTCATAAGTTACTCTTCTATGTTGCGAGGAGTTGTGTTTCGTTGGTTTTGGGCACATATGGTGCGGTTCTATTGTGGTCTTATAGCGGAATTTGAGTGAGATGAGTAATTCGGTATTGCATGATTGAGGGCGTATTGGTTATGTTCTTTCGGGTTTCGTGTGGTATTGTATCGTCTGATTCTCCGAGGTTATGGTAATGCACTTTGAGTACTGGATGTAAAATTTTGCGTGGTTATTGACTTTGAGCAAGGCGGAGCGAGGTATATATTATGGACCAGCATTTGGATAGGGGTCACGCATTGCAGCGAAGTTATGTTGAGAGATGATCCTTTGTGTTGGGTTCGTATGTTCTGGTTCTACAGTGTGTGCTAGGATTTTAACATGGTGTTGTGAAGGTACTTGTTAAGCTGACAGAATTGTCCTCTCTTTTGAAGCATTTTCAGGGTTGAGTACATTTGGAATGTTGCTATGGTGCACGGGTTGCACAAGTTATGGCATTAAGTTGTATCGATGTGTCATGTCATGTAACGACCCGGTCTGTCGTTACGTAGAATCTGCACTATAATTACTGCTATTGACTTGTTATAAGTTGGTTATACTGTTATTGATGTGTTAGAGTTTGTAGGCTTGAAATCGAAATGATTATAATGAGAAATTAGCCACTTAGTCTTTAAAAATAACCTTAAAGTTGGAAAAGTCAACTAGGAGTGACTTATTGGTAAACGACCTCGGAATGCGGATTTTATGGCTCGGATAGCTTCGTTAGGTGATTTGGGACTTATGAGTGTGTTCAGAATAATTTTGTGATGTCCGGTGTAGAATTAGGCTTGAATTGGCGAAAGTTAGTTTTTGGCGATTTTCGGTTGGCAGTGGAAAATAGGCTATCGGGGTCGGAATGGAATTCCAACAGTTTTAAACAGGTTCGTAATATCATTTTTGATGTGTCTGCAAAATTTCAAGTCAATCGGAGTTGTTTAGGATAGTTTAGGCATCGTTGGTGGATTTTAGAAAATTTCAAAGTTCTTAGGTTTGAATCTGGTGTGATCTTGGTGTTTTGATGTTAGTTTTGGTATTCCGGGGGTGAAACTAAATTTGAATGATCATATGTGATGTGTTGGTATAGTTGGTTGGGGTTCCGAGGAGCTCGGGATTGATTTCGAGTGGTTAACGGAAAGTTCGGAGTTGGAAATTTCAACAAAAAGCTGTTGGTGTGGAATCACAGTGATTTCCGCACCTGCGGAAGATTGACCGCAGGTGCAGGCCCGCAGGAGAGGACAAAGCACCGCAGGTGCGGGGAAGGTCGCAGGTGCGGTTAGCGGACCGCAGGTGCGAAAAAGGGGCCGCAGGTGCGGAACCCCTGGGCAGTTATAAAATAAACCCTTCCGCGACCTAAACCCTTTTTACACCATTTTTGTACGGACAGAGAGCTCTTGATGCGATTTTTGAAGAGGGAAATCAGTGTTCTTCATAGAGGTAAGTATTTTGATCATTAAAATTCAATTATGGGTGATTATAGAACATAATCCCAGTATTAAATTCATGGAAATCAGTAGAAAAATGTGGGTTTAGGACTTGAGATTATGAGACCTTTAGGGGTCGAGTTGAGGGGTCATACGAACTCCGATTTTGGTGTTCTTTATATGGACGGACTCGTGATAGGACGAAGAACATTTTGGTAAAACATTTTTTGAGTCTCGGGATGCGGGCCCGGGGGTCGGGTTTTGTCCGAATTCGAATTTTTGAGCTAAATTCGATATTTTCAATTGGAATTTATTCCTTGAGCATAATTTGATGATAAAAATCTAAACTTGGTAGATTTGGAGCATCCAGAAGTTGATTCGAAAGGCAAACACATTGCGAAGTAATTTCGGGCTAGCTTGAGGTAAGTAATGTCTTTAAATCTTGTCATGAGGGTATGAAACCCCAGACTCTGCACCCTTTCACAGGTTTTGGAATACAAAGATTGGAACTTTGGAAATATATTCCTTTTAGGCAACTATTGAGTTGCGAAACTGATTTTTAAGCCTACGCTTAATAAGTATTGATATGTATTTTGTTATAATTTGGGCTGTAAGCCATGTTTGGGGCATAGTGCCGATCTGTTTTCCCTTGGGGGTTGTGTTTACTATATTTTCCTCACTGATATGTTATGATTTTACACTCAGTCTTTTCCTGTGACATTGTTTTGACACTCTGAGTATTTTGATACCAATTATTGAAAAATGAAACACTGTTTTGGGTCGAGAACCCGATATATTTATGGCCTAAGGGAAAATTGAGAGTGTCTGACTGAGTGAGGCTTTCAGGACTATATTGTGACGAGGCTTTCAGGCCTTATATGAGGGAGGCTTTCAGGCTTATGTTGTGAGGAGGCTTTCAGACCTTATATGAGGGAGGCTTTCAAGCCTATATTGTGAGGAGGCTTTCATGCCTTATGTTGTTATAGCGCTTGGGTTGTAGGAGCCCCTCCGGAGTCTGAACACACCCCCAGTGAGCGCAGGTACCTATTGAGTGATGATTATTGCCCACGGGGCTGTTACTGATTAATTGTAAGAATGCCTGATAAAGAAATTGTTACGAGAAATGATTATGGCCCGAGGGGCAGTTTTATGAAGATTTTTACTGAGTTTTCGAACTATGATTTACTTCGTTTCAAACTAGTTTTTACTGAGAATTTTACTGTGATATACTGATATTACACTTGTTTCAAAGGATTTCTGGAAACTGATTTTTGAACTCATGTATTTGATGAATACTATATGGTGACCTGGTGTTTTACTGGCTTTTGTGAATTGGTGTATCTGTACTGTGTGTTTTATAATTCTCAGACTGCGATTTATTTTCATTACTATTGAGTTGGCGTACTGGTGCCGATTTGGAGCAGTAGCTGCCTTGTTCATTAGCAGCAGTTCACGGGGTTTCGAGGTAGCTGT